>LKBB01000029.1:32793-94754 GCA_001513885.1 Thielaviopsis musarum
CCCCCCCCCTCACATGAACTTGCTCTTCAACCCGTTCAGGAACAAACTCTTCTTCTGCTTATTCGCATACTTACTCGCATCCGCAGCCCACGAGCTACTCGCATCAGCCAGCCCATCCGCCCCTTCGTTTAGTAGATTCAGCCGCTCTGTGCGCTCATTCAACTGTCTGCTCAGATACTCGCCCCAGCCCTCTTGCTGCTGAGCTGCAGCGCCAATGCGAGCCGTCTGTGTGCCGTCGCTGCCCGCCGAACTCGGCCCCGCAGCACCGCCGTCGCGCGAACTCAGACGCTCGGCCTCGGCGGCAGCCAGCATGCGTTTGCTCGGCGGACGGTCAGGCCCGCCGATCAGCAGGTCAAAGTCGGTCAGCGAGATGTACTGCGTGCCCGATATCCACTGCAGGCCCGAGATGGTTGGCCGCGGTGGGATCTCCAGGTCGGGGTTGACCATGGTGTCCATGGACGGCGCCAAGGGGCGGCCGGTACCCCAGACGTGCACAACGGCAAGCTGGCTGGGGCCGGACCAGCCAAAGAGATGGCCGGAGCTGGACACCTGAGTGGTGGTGCTTCTACTGGGGTCGATCATGGGCAAGGGCGCTTTGCTAATTTCCTTGAGGCCGGGAATGGAAAAGGCGCGGGTGCTCATGTCGCCGAAAATACCAACCACGGCTGCGCCGTAGCCTTCTAGGTAGTTGACGTTGGCAGAGTCGCAGAGAAGGTCGTCAAAGGTCTTGGAAGCGCCTTTGGACGAGGCGGGCTTGAACAGGCGGATTTCGGTTTGGGTGACTGTAGGGGGGTCATTTTTAGTATGGATAGATACTTGAAACACGCATAGAAGATTAAGGGGGGTACTTACCGGCCACCAGCAGGCCTTGGATTTGGATGCCGTTGCGTAGATTGGCCACGGCATTTCCAGTAGCCAAAGCCGGCTTCCCCGAGTCAGCCACAATGGGACACAGCGCCACAACGCGGTCCCCAAAGTTGACGGACCCAGCCAGCGACGCCGTGTATCCATTGGCCGACGGCACAATCTTGAAGGTGCCCACGTGGCCCAGACTGGTGCCAACAAAGCACACAATGCTTGAGTAGGAATCGCCGTCGAGGGTCATGACGCCAAACTCAATCGACGTCGGCCACTCCTTGACAGCCGAAACCGAGTGGCGGTGGCTCTTGATAAACGAAGAGCGCTTGTCAGCCTTGGAAAAGTCGGCCACCGTGGTCGATAGAATCGCCGTAGGCCCGCGCAGGTCAATGATGCTGAACCCGCCATTCTCCGACCCGACCGCGACAAAGCCCACGTCCGAGATCTTGAGCGCCGTGATGCGCCCCTGGTCCATCTGGTACAGACTCGATGGCATCAGACCCACGCGCAGATTGGGTTCAGTGCGCGCCGCAATGCTGACGATGCTGCCCGAGGCAGGCTTCAAGTCGGCCAGGGTCTCCTCGCGCCCAAAGATTTTGTTCTCGGCCCAGCGAAAAATGACAACCTCGCCCTGGGCCGTGCCGGCCACAAACTCGCCCGTCGACGTGGCCATGTCCATGGCGGAAACCTCCACGTTCTCGTAGCGATTTAGCGAGCGCGCCATGTCGACCTGCAGCTGCTCGGGGTTGTCGATCTCATCGCCATGGCCCAGATCCCAGATGCGGATCGTGCTGTCGCCATGGGCCATTTGCACAATCGAGCGGTCCTGCGTAACTTGCCGGTTCTTGCGCGTGGCTGCGCCGCCGCGAAGCAGAGGCTCGCCCGAGTTGCGCTTCTCCGTCATGCCGAGCCAGCGCGTGCGAGCCACGGGCGAAACGTGGAATTTGGTGACGTAGGGGTGCACGAGCGACACTGAAGGGTGCAGCATGTTGGTTGGAGTGATGGGGTAGCCGGATGGGAATGAAAGAGTTACCAGCTCGCCCGAGGTAATCAGCGCAACAATAGCAACGGGATCGTGAGCGCCGGAAAAGTGCGGCGAGTTGCGGGGGATTAGGACGTAGTCGACAATCACGGCGCCCAGCGGGATCGGCAGGTTGGTTTGCTTCTTGGCCTTGAAGTGTTCCGACAGAATCTGCCACGAAGAAGTGGCATATGTCGGCGTTGGGCCCAGATCGATAAACGTCAGACCCATGGACGTGTTCCCCGTTGGGTTTCCGCCCGCAACCAGCAGACCCGTGTCATCGGCGTTCTCCTTGCAACACCATGAAATCTTGGTGAACGGCTCACACGGCATGGGCGCCTGCGAATTGCCCACTGGTTTGTCCACGTCCAGATCCATCAAGCTGCGCGCCATAAGCACCCGTTCATCCTTTGGGTCCCAAAAGACAATACTTCCATCGTCGTGTGCCGTGGCCACAAACGTGCCCGACGGGTGCCACGCCGACTTTTGGATCTGCGGGTGGCGCACCAGGTCAACGCCCATGTTGTTCCCGCCCGGCGCGCGCGGGGGCAGCACATACTCGAGAAAAGCCGTCGGCATGGCCTGTTTGAAGCTGTACACTACAGCGCCATGCGAGTATGTAATGAGCATCTTGCCCACATCGCGCGGGTGCAGCGCCAAGTCAATCAGCGTCGCTCTCTGTGCCGCTGGCGCACTACGCTTCTCCAGCGCCCGCGCCCGCCAGAAATTAGGCAGCCGGAAATTGTTTGTCAGGCGCTCACGGTCGAGATCGTAGGCGAGGACTTCACCGTGCGACGTGCCAATAAGCGCCCAGTCCAGCATAGGGTCCGTTGCCAGCGCGGCCACCTTGCCCGGAATCAGACAGCTGGACCGCTTTCCGCCCGTGTCCAGGTCCCAGACGGCCAGTTCTTCGCGAGAGTCTATAGTCACTAGACGGTTGGCCGTGAACTGCGCAAACTGGATCGACACCTGCTTGGCCGGCTCAATCACTCGCGTAACGCGCTGATAACCGAAGAGCGAGATGCTGCCGTGCCCAAACTTGGTATCATTTGTTCCGACGGCGAGGATTGATTGCACGGCATCATAGGCGAGACAGCTGTGAGCCAAAGAAACGTCAGTAAAAGAAATATTTGCTTTGGCGCAGGCCGTACTCGAATCGTTGCATGGCTACAAGACAAAATAAAAATAAAAATAAAACAAACTCACTTGATTTGGGAGCTAATACCATAGCGCTCCTGGTCATCTACCACAAAAAGATCAGGCAAAACACCCTCTGACAGGTCCTTGTCGATGCCGACCTGCTTGCCGCGTAGGAAGCTGTTCATTTTTTAGCGATAGTATTTAATGCGCAGCAGCTTTTATTGTTGTTTCTATCAAATTGAAGCGAATGACGTCCGATGCAATTGTTGCGCGATAAAAACTAATAGAAATGAATACTGGTCTAGCCTTGTCGTGGCTACTATACCAAGTAGAGATTTGTTCGATGATAAAAAGTAGTTTTGTTGCCAAGAAGAGCTTCACTTCTTTTTTTCTACTCTCGTTGCTATTTCTATTACTGTACAGCACAAGTACAATGCACAGCCCACTTTACTTGCGTCAAACACGGCTAAAGCGGCGCGTTACAACCAATAAGCTCTCAAACACTAAATGACGTCACACCCACCTTTGCCCCGCCCACTGAGTACAGCATTATTCTGATCTAAGTACATACTTAAGTATAGTCTTCATGGCATCAAATTCATGTTGAATAACTATTATTATTTGGGCTAACTGCTATCGCTTAAAGAAAACTTGTCAAACTCTCGTGCAAAGTTGCACCCACTAAAGATACTCAAAATTGCCCTCGTTCCGTGAAAAAGAAAACACCCACCGCAGCCCATTCAATCCCACCCTTCAAATATACCACATTGTCCCATGGAACTTGCTATTCTTCTCCGGGTTACCACCAAGCTTCGCAAGCTGGCCATCCGGACTACCCTGGTTCTCGTGGGCACGGGCACGGTTACTGGCCAGGTGAGCATAGTACACCGCGGGGTGAAGAGACACCGGCGTTGTCGACCGAATGTATTGGTAGCACTGCTCATAAAGCATTTTTTGAAGCTTCTCTGGGTTGCACTTGGCCTCGTCCATGATTACATGGTAGTGAACCGGACGAGCCGTACCCTTGATTGCCGCGTGAGAACACAGGTAGAAGTCAAAGTGTCTCGGGTGCGTCACCTCTCTCTCCACAAGCGTTCCGGGCAGCGGATTACCCTTGCTTTGGGGTGAATTTGACGCAGGGAAAAAGCGAACGTGATGGCGCTTTGTGGCAATAATCACCGTGAACTTGGCATTGCAACCACGCGAGCGGAAAAATGCTTTCATCTGCGGCACCTCTTCGTCCAGCACGTGCTGGAACTGACCTTCCGAGACACCATCGCGTAAATAGTAGATATTTGTGGGAGCACATGGCGCTGACCAGTGTCCGTATAGCCGGCCCAAAAGACCTTTCACGTTTTCGGCCGTTAGCATCTCGCGGCGGAACCCGTTCGTCTCGACAGCAGCACCGTAGCGAGAAACGTGTCGGTCAAACGACATTGTCATCGATGCCATCGACGGTATCTCCATGCCAACTGGAGAATGCGATACGTCCACGCCAATGAACATGGACACCGCCTTGGTGCCGGGCTCGAGATTGGGACTTGTGCCAGCAACCCAGCTGATTCCGCCAAGCTTGGCGTTCATCTTCATACACACGTTCGAAATGTACTGAGGACTGGCCTTTCTCACGTGGTAAGCCTGAAGAACCTGAGACAGCAAGCCTGCCTTGCAGTCGAAAAACTTCTTGACCTGCTCGTAATTCCGAGCCGACTTGTTGCTTGTGACGTAAAACACGTACTCGACCGGGTTCTTGGGATCCAGAAGGCCCGCGCATTCTTTTGGCAGACACGAATTGATACCTGAAGCCAGGTAAACTTGGAAGTTGGGGTTAATCGAGCCACCGTGCGTCTTGTAGATGTCAACCAGATTGCGCATGAAACGCTCCGCAGTGTCCACCATGCCGCTGCCATGGACAACAATAGCCCAAGTTCCCACCGGCTTGGTGCTTGCCTTGAAGAAACGTTCACCACGGAGCATCCAGCGGCCCGAGGTTCCGGGGTTCGTGTTCTTCCCCGCTGCGTAATGCAGCTCAGGGGGAGCGAGGATTCGAGCTTGAGTCTCGGCAAAGGAGTTGTTGATCTTGACTCCAAAGTGCTGCAGATATGGATCCGTGTTCCACTTCAGAGCCCGGCAACCTTCTGAAATGGAATTCATGCGCTGGTCGGGGTTCGTGACGGCTATTTTGATCATCTCTGAGGTCATGTAGGCATCAAGCTTGTGCGGGTAACGCTGCAAAGGCATTACCACACACAGTTCAGGCGGGAAAAACGTGCCACGCTTTGAGGTTTCGATCAGAGGCCAGTCCGGGTATTTCAGCTCGACTTTGTATTTCTTCTCAAGAAAATCCTTGATGGTGATCTCAGACCCTTCGTACTCGATTTTCATCGTCTGGGGGGTACAGCCTGCAGTGCCATACCGAGAGTCGTAAACGAACCCGAAAAACTTGTGCACGATGTCGATACCGTGTTTCTTTTGATACGGGCAGTAGAAGGAAATGTTTTTCAGGTGAGAGAGTGACTCAAAGTCCGGGGTTCGAGTGAGAACTTGATTCCGAATTGTTGGCTTGAGAGATTTGGCGTTGCATTGTTGGCCTATTATGATTATTAGCGATTAAACTAGCTAAAAAGAAAAAGAAAACATGGAGTTTACCATTGGTATATTGGGTGAATTTCTGGGCAAGGTACAGGACGCTTACTCCCTCTTTCCAGAAGGCCGTATTCGCAACATCGACGTTGACACCGACACCCAGGCCCCCATTTCCTGCAGTCTGAAGACATATTAGTTACAAAATCCTTGGCTTGCCATAAAAGATAGAAGCGTACCTGGTTGAGCCGAACAGAGGCGTAGGTACCCTTGACACAGTTCGCAAAATCAGAAAGAGCCAGTCTGTCAGCCTTGGGAGAGTAGAAGCTGCGACGGATAGCTTCGCTGTTTTCCGATGGATACTGACGAATCAGGTGGTCCAGGAAGTCTAATGGTAGGAGCAGTTAGCATATAACAGACCCCCTAGTGCATGAAAAAGATTCTTACTGATCGACTCCAGCACTCCGTTGTTCATGTCCGACTGTCCATTGACATATGACGCGATTCTGGAAAGATCAATTTGAGTCGTGGGACGCAGACGAAGCTCTATAGCATTGTCGGAATTTCTAGCGTCAAGGTCGACCCTGAACTTTAGCTCAACCTTGACCGTCGACCTAGTAATTTGTCAGTGCCAATGAGGAAAAAAAAAACTAGCGTCTTATACTTACCAGGCGAGTTTCCGGCCATCGTACAGCCACTTCGACTTGTGGGATTCCAGTTCTCTCTTGCATGCATTGGTTCTCCAGGCCTTGGCAATGAGGACATCGATGTTGCGGGGCTCGCGCTCGCCAAGGAATTTTCCGGAAACCTTAAGAAATTAGTTCTGGACTTTAGCAAGTTGAAATATAACCTACATCGTATTGCCAGATGGTCTTTGTCTTGATTGAGTCGATCTTGAAGTGGTTCAGACGGATGGTTGCCGCTTTACCCGATTGGTTATATTTGCCGCGTGCCGGGAATATCGTTGTTGTTTTTCCCTACTCTGTAATTAATATGTCGTGGAACTACCCATATATCTTGATTGCACTTACAGTTTGGTAGGCTTCAGCCGGGAGGTCCAGCCGAGTGTTGCCAAGGGCACCCTGAGGCCGTTCGACTGTGGTCTCAGACATTGTTCGGGACTAATGAGAGTAGCTGCGTTCTTGGAAAAAGTGGTAGACTATTCAGGGGGTCAAAGAGGCTACCGAAACAAGATGAATCAATAGTTATTTCGTTCTGCCATGGCCGGTCAGTCTCAGCAGCGCGCAAGCATTAAATTTAAAGATGTACCACTCACGGATGAAGACAGTAAAGCTAGTAAAGAATGAAAATCGAATAGAGGTGAGAAGAAACGTGACTTCAAGGTCCTTCGCGAGAAGGGATGAGGTGCGATAATAAGAGAGTTAAGATGATTAAAAGTGCACGACAAGAAGAACGCGATGAAAGTGAAAGAAAGGAAAAGAAAACAATAAGGGAACAGGGAGGTTAGCGGCTTTTATGGAGTCGACCGGACAAGCAAGTCAACAAATGCTAGTAGGCAGGCGTCAGTACATTCAACCACACGAGCTCCGCATATTTTCCTATTATTACGAGATCGAACTCCGAAAACAAACTCCGTGTTAATCCATGGCGGGAATACGAGAACCAGCACTCTGGAAACGGAAGGTTCTGTATTTTGCGGGGCCGGGTGGTCGGCAGCACGAATTGAATCGCCGACATTCACGGCCAAGAAAAGCAGTTCCCCAGAAACTTCCAAAACGCAAGCGAAAGGTGGTTTCACGGTGCCTGGATGGTACGATTGCTTACCAAATCAAGATTTATAGTGCTTATGATAGGACTGTTGTCGGCGATTTGAAATCCAGCGCGAAGATGGTGAGGCTAGCGCAGCTTGATTTGTTGGTGGTTTTACGAGCAGTGGCCGTGTTGATTTTTGGGAGCTCACCAAAGAGGTGACGTATGGCTTCGGTCTGCGTTGGTAGGGTTGAGTCAATAGAAACTTGAGTGATACGGATCCCTTTGAACTGTGGTGTCTTGGACGCTGTCTTTATAGTCACTCTATTTCCCCAAGGTCTTGCCATTCTCCCTACAGCAAGCGGTAACAGTATCAGGTACAGAAAATGTCCCAAACGTGCCAAAATCAAGGCAAAGAAAAGCAGGTGAGTATACGGGAGCTGTGTTTGTGGCAAATCCGTTCTGCCCATTTGCGACACGACAACTTACCCCTTGTGCTTCGGCGTCGCGGTGCTCACAGGTAGGCTACCCCAACAAAATACAAAAGAATTAACAGAACTCTCTAGATTTTAGGTTTTCTCTCAACGTAAAAATTAATATCAGCGTACGATATTACAAAAGTATTGACTGACACGTTCAAGAATTGTCGGGGAAACTGAACCTAACGTGCTCGGTGCATTGGCAATACGAACATCCCGAAAAGCCTCAAGCATAGAGGTCGAACTGGTCACAATACGAGCTTTATTCAATGTAAACAACGACAGATACAAATTGAAGTTTGCCAGGAAGGCACGGTTGGTACCATATCAAGATGACGGAGTAGAGTAGGGGACCCAGCAATCAGGCACCCAGTTTGCAGTATACAAAGTATACAAATCCAGGGCCGACATTTAGCGCAAATAAGGAAGCTCTTTCAAAATCAAGAGTACAACGATCAATAATTTTGTTTGTTCATTCGGGTGTCCGTATGAAGCGTGAATGGCCGGCGTGTTTTAAAATTACATTTCGGATTCTTTCCATGGTTGTACAAATACAGGCTATTGCCCAAAAGGGTATGCCAATATGTAAGCAACCAATCAGACCGCGTATACCTGTAAACCCTGAACACCGACAACTCTTGGTTATTGCCAACCAGAACAACTATAACACAAATCAAGAACCCTGCAGGCTATATTAGAACCCCCGTGAACATTTCAATGGCAACTGAATTTTTCAAAAAGTCGTGCGATATTTATTGTTTCTTTGTGTGGTGGACATGGTGCCATACCTGAATGATGGCCTGAAAATAAAAGCAAATATAGTTTCGAACATGAAGTCTAGCACTACAAAAGAGTGGGTCCCATAGCCTTGTACAAGTTGCAAATATTATAGTAACTTCAACCTCATCCTATACCATAAAATAGTTATCATATTAATCATTACTTCATTCTCTTTTTCTTACTCTATGGCAGGGAGTAAAGAACTTACTTCTATACAAAGAGGCCAGATCATAGCCCTTTATGAAGCAAAACATTCCTATCGTCAAATTGCTAGACAAATATACTGTTATCACTCAACTGTACAAAAGACTATAAAAAGGTATTATAGTACTTCAAGCCTTGCTTCTAGGCCAAGATCTAGCATGCCTTCTATTCTTTCCCCTTGAGATAAGAGACAGATCTATAGAGCAGCTAAAAAAAATCCAAAATGCTCATGGAAAATCTTACAGATAGAGTCAGGTGTTACTGTATCTACAAAAAAAAAACAGCAGCTGTTAGGGTCTGTGACCATTTTTTGGTCTACTGTTGTTTGACCCGCTGTTGCACATACAATAGGGAGGAGCTAGCCTGGGTACCCACTGTAACAACTGCAGGCAACTATCACAGCGCTGCACTCGGCCACTAGCAAATGAGTCATTGGATTGATGGTTTTGAGTCTGAGTATTTTAGGTTGGATCCAGTCACACGTTCTTGTTAATTGTTTTATTTTAGTCCTTAATTGAATCTCATCTATTTTACTGCTACACTTAGCAAGCCTATCTGTACATAGCCCTTGACACTCATAGCCCAGATCTCAACCCAATAGAGAACTGCTAGGCTTGGATTAAAGCATATCTAGGTAAAAAAATACCCTGAGCTTTTTACTCTAGGTTCTAACCAAAGTAATGAAACTTTATTTGAGAGGAGAATCACAGAGGCATGGGAAGCTATTCCACAAGAAGCTATAAGGAATATAATAGAGTCTATTCCAAGAAGATGTCATATGGTACAAGAGATAAAAGGATGGTATATTTAATAAAATGAAGTTAGCTTAAACCTATCTATAGATAGCATTTTCAAGTTATTTGAAGCTCTTTTTGCTGAGATAGAGGCCTTTTTCGGGTCTTCCGTTTTTTTTCGGGGTGGCAAATTTGACTAGCATTTCCAAACTTAACGCTATAAGTTTTACTATCTATCTCATACCACAACTAACCACGCTACCATGTAGAATTCGTATGTATTCATGACCAAGTCACGTGTTTTTTAGGCACCGGAGAACTGACGACAAATGGAACACGACAAAACCACTAGTACTGGTACTGGTACTGGTTATCCCCCTGCTGTCTATAGCTATTGCCCTGGTGGCCACGGCGGCCAACTCCACTCTCAAACGGGCTTCTCGGTTGCTCTCCATAAAAGCTGGACTGACTGTTGTTGTACCGATGACCACCAGACGGCCCGGTAGGCGGCACAGCACGACCAACGGCTGGGTCTTGGGAAGACTTCCAGCTGTGAAAATCGGGCACCGAAGTATTGCGGAGAAGATTGATCAATCCAGAAGAGTTCACCTTGTAAGCATCAAAGGAACTTGCGGGAGGAAGTAGGGTGAGCAGGAATGTAATGTCCCGGTGCAGACTGGACCCTTGCGCCCGTCTCTGTTGGTCAAGCCGACGACCAGCTGCTCCCTTGAGGGGAGACTCACCACGGGCGAACTTGCGCGGGCGATTCTCATCGGCCTCGTCGCCAGGGTACGGGCGCTTAGGGGAGTTGGGAGCTCGGGAATATTGCAGCAGGCCTGGAGAGGCCTCCATACGGAATGCCGGTGCAGAGCTCTCACGAATGGAGGTATGTTGCTCGACGGATGGCAGGCGAATCTTGGGACGCTGCTGGATGGCAGGAGACACAATGATCTGTGCGTCGAGGGGGTTAAAGCGATCCGCCCGATCAGAGACAAAGCGATTACGGAAGCGCGCCAGGTTTGGGTCTTCGGGGAACAGCTCCGCCATACGCTCCTCGAGTTTAGAGATCTGCGAAAGCTCTCCGTAGTGAGACTCGTAATTGTGGAAATACTCGTATAGCACCTTGGCCTTGGGGAGAGTTTCGGGCTTTTGTATGAGCCGGTTTACGCAGGTCTCAAATACAACGCGGGCGTCTAATAAGAAACAAATGTTAGTTGCATGGTCATCTTAAACATCTTGGCTTGTACTTACTGGTAGTGTCATCCTTGGAATGCAAAAACTTGAGATACTCGAGCATGAAGGTCTCATCCTCCGGGAAAAGGCGGCTACCACGCTCGAAAATCTTGCTACCGACGGGATCTTTATAGACATACGCTTCGAGGTGTGCAACCGCCACATAGACCTCGCTAGTCAGACGACCGCGCGTTCTAGCGTCTGTGAAGGTTTGACGAAGGCCACCACCATGGGAAGTGCCCTTGCCCTGGATCCGGCGCATGGCACGAATCAAAGCGATCCAGACAAAAGAAATGGTTCTGTTCAGAAGCTGCACTCTCGCGGCGTAAGAATCCTTGATGAACTGGATCTTAACCTCTTTCGTAGGCTCATGGGGAAAATGGGGGTTGGCCTCTACACCTCCATTGGCTTCTCTCGCTGCTTCCATTTGCTCAACACGCGAAATCTCTGACGCTTCCTTTTCCTTGAGCGAGGTGCACATCTCATACAATGTGTCAAGCACATTGCTGTAAGGCTCCTTCACAGAAGCAGCAAAACGAGACTTGTTGGGGTCGTCTTCACCAGTAGGCGGCGAGCTCTCGATGCGGTCCGCATGCTTCAATGCCAACAAAACACTCTCTGCGTTTGCCAAGCGGCCTTGTGAGAGAATGAACATTGCCATAGAGCTGTTGGTTGACGCATGGAGAATGTTGTTCTGGAAGCACCAATCCGAAAAGTCCACCCAAAGCTGCGGCCAAAAGCGGAGAGCCATCAGAGCCTGGTTGTAGACGTGGAGGATACGCTTCTTGAACGCGTCCGAATCTTCCTCTTCAAGGACTAGAGGGTCGCCCTTTTCCCAGTCAATCCACTTGTTCCAGAGATCGACTTGCTCCATGAACTCCTCGTAGCCGTCAAACCCTGCTGAGGGTGCCAGGCGAGGATAGGTTGTCCGGTTGAGGTTTCTCGTTAGACTTTCAAGGCCGATGGCAGCTGCCTTGGCTGTCATGTACGAGGGGGAGTGTTCTTGAATAAACTTGCGTCCCTATCCTGATAGTTAGAAACCAAATAAGACGAGAGTGTCAGTGAAATCATATGTACGTACATTCATCTTGTTCAGACTCATTTCAAATTGGTCGTACTCCCTCCACATGTTGTTCACGACAGATGTGGGAACACTGATAGCTCGCTGGTAGGCCTTGCGCAGCTGATCCGCCTTTTGCTGGTCTTGCCAGCTAGTCCCGCCAAGCTGGCCTGGGCCGTTACGGATAAACTGAATATAGTCCACCCAAAGATTGCCGGAATCCTTGTCCAGACCGACCTTTTCCATCACGTAGTCGTAAGCTTGGGCCACAATCTTGCGAGCATTGCCAGTGGGATCATTGGTCAAATCATTACGACGACGGATGTACGTCAGGTATACAGTCCATAGCTCGACATCGGTGACTGTCACAAGGCAGGTATTGAATAAACGCTCAGCTTCAGAAAAATTATTCATGGAAAGTTCCATTTGAAGCCACTCGACGTAAACCGCAGCCTATTTGGGTGTTAGTAACATGATAAGCAAGAAGACGACGTAAAAAATAACATACACATTGCGGGAATACTTTGAGGAATCGCTCGTATATCTGACGAAGATCTTCAATGCTATTCAGCAGGCGATTCTGGGCAATAAGACCAATCCAGGCGTCCATATCTCCCCGTGGGTCCTCCTTGACACGAAGCTCCAGAGAAGCGATCGATTGTCCAGGAATCAAAGGGGCAGCAGATGCGTTGGTGTTCAGAAAAGTCATTGCCGGGACAATTTGCTGAGGGGGTGCCTGTCCAGACAGCATCGCATTTTTTTCGCCTGGGCCCTCGTCCCCGCCTTGGGAATTCGTAGAGTTTTCTTCGGTTTCTATAGTGTCGCGAACTGTGTCGGTCGATGAGTTCTCGGGTTGGGTATTCGGGCTTTTATTTTGGTGGTCGTCGTTGCTGACGTTTTCGGGGATCGCGTCATTATCTGTCTCCAAAGTTTGCGGGTTTTCGATCTCAAGTTCTTCCTCAAGTTCTTGTTGTTGGCTTTCTTTGTTGGCGAATTCTTCGACGGTGTCCGGCTCGTGTCGCTCCTTGCCATCGTCTTGAGAAGGATCAATCGGAGTGACATCCATGTCTGCACTCTTGGCATTATCGGGAGACTTGGCTGCTGTTGAGGCATCACTGTGTTCCTCATCATCTTCGTCATCTGAAGCATCCAGAATAAAACCACCAGATGTCTTAGTTTGTGGCTTCGACTTCACAGCAGGCTCAGGAATCTTGTCTGGGATAGGAATAGACTCAGGATCATAGTCATCATCTTCTTCAGCGTCATCATTGGATTCATGATCAGCACCGCCAACTGATGGGGGCTCTGTCTGATGTTCGCTAGGCTCGTAATCCTCTGACCCATCCCCCTCCATATCGCCAGTCGACTTCCAAGTTGGTTCCTCGACCTTTTGAGAGGTCTCTTGGTCCTCAGAGGACATTTTGCTGTCGGTAAGGGGTTCGGTTTCCAATGGTACGTGGCGGCCGGTTATGTTGTAGTAGATATTAGCTGAGTTAAGAAGCCGCTGCTATCCGAAGCACAAGTGCACGAGCGCAAAGCTGCAAAAAGGCGCATTAGTTGCTTGATCGCAAGAATTACTAGGAAATGTGGCGCAAAAAAGACGTAATAGCTATGCGAGATGTTGGGGTGGCTTGGCGTGTAGAAGTTTTCATACCTTGCGGCGGTGAATTGAGTAGAGTTTAATTTGCGCTTGAGGATCTGTTAGCAGAGCGGAGCCCTATCGACGAGGCCGCGCTACTCAGACTTGTCAATGAAACTTGACGTCGAAAAAAAAAGTATGAGAAAAAAAAAGTGGTCGCAAACTATAATTTCAGTTGGTTGCTACTTGGTATGTAATGAAAAGCAAATACACATATATTCACAGCAAAAGAAAATGCCTAAAATGAATGCGCAAAATGTGTCAAGGCCAAATAAGCAGTAGTGATGTGGTGGGCCAATATAGCATAGAATAATTGTAGTAGTTGTGATAAATATTCGCCGCCTCGCAGAGTACGCAAACGTCAAGTCTAGCTTCTTAAATAAGATTGCAGCTGGGTGAAAGCACTTGGAGGTCCTGAGCAGCAAGGTTAGTACCAAAAATAGTCGGCAGAAAAAGTCAAGAAATCCACGGCTTTTAGGCGGTGAAAAAGTCACGTGCTTGAAATGCGGTAGCGCGGTTCTTATTGTTGTCAAGGATTTAGATCCTAAGACCTTGTTGCTGCTAGAGTCTACAGCTGGCAGAGCCTCTGGCTGCCAAGTGTCAGGGCGCTAACAACATAACGCGTTGAGTGCTTTTAGTCTAGACCACGGCGCGTCTTGTTCAAGTACTCCTCCGTAGCCAGGGTCCGTCGACACTCAGGCCTTTTACACAGCACTACTTTGTAAATTAAAACTGCGGGACAAAGAATTGGTCGAGGCATAAATCAAAGTAAGATAGCAGAAACAAACAAAAAAAATTGCACTATTACATACACCGTAACTATCATTTAAGCAGCTAAGGTTGAAGTGGCTTATTTTGTTCGATAAGGCTGGCTGGTGTCATTTACTTGTGCATTTCGTTCTGCCACTGCACTCCATTTTCTACCCCAATTCTGTTTGTATTTGCTTTTGGAGCGGTCAATATCATTTCCTCTTGTACGTTTTTGTACCCAGTAAATCATCAATTGAAGAGAAATTTTAGCTTTGCTGAACGAAGTGCGCTAGTACTACTAAGTAGTAGTAGTACTTCGTCTCTCGGTAGATTCCCTTTGCAATTTGGCCAAAGTGGGAACAGCAGTCAGTAAACGACAATAAACAAAAACAAACCCTTGGCTTCTCTTCTTTGCTACTTTCTGCTTCCTAAGAAACGGCCAATTGGGTCTTGGGTCAGTACTTGCTATTGCTATTGGGTGTTGGCTCTTCCTAGGAACCCCATTACCACAAGCTGACGCTAATCCTCCGCCTAGACATTTGACAAACTTGCCAATTCTTGACGGTTTCCTCCATCTCAAAATAATTTACTTTTCCCGCATGATAGACCAAAACGCATATTTTTCCCTAGTTTTTTTTTTCTTCGCATCATTGCCTACCTCCCTACTTTTCCATTCTTTTACTATACTGTGCCTGTTATCACCTCGCTCCCTTCTTTTCCTCTCTTTTTAAGTCAGCTTTAATTCTATAGCCATGTCTGTCGTTACCCTGCTTGGTGTTCAGGTTCTGAACAACCCCGCTAAGTTCACCGACAAGTATGTTTTTGAGATCACCTTTGAGTGTCTCGAGGAGCTTCACAAGGGTATACAGATTATCCATTCAAATCCACATTACCTTTAATGTTTACCAACTAACAGTGTCAATTGCTAGATCTTGAGTGGAAGCTCACCTACGTTGGTTCCGCTACTTCGTAAGCCTTACCCATCTATCATTGGATTGTCGCCTCCATGTTCATCTCGACCACCCGCGTTCTTGTGGATGCGCCTCGCTAACCAATTGTATCCCAACAACAGCGACCAGTACGATCAAGAGCTCGACACTCTTTCCGTTGGCCCTATCCCTGTCGGCGTGAACAAGTTCGTTTTCGAGGCGGATGCCCCCGATATTAGCCGCATTCTCGACGCCGACCTGCTCGGTGTTACGGTCATTCTTCTGACGTGCACCTACGATGAGCGCGAGTTTGTGCGTGTTGGCTACTATGTCAACAACGAGTATGATTCGGAGGAGTTGAGCGCCGACCCTCCCGCTAAGCCTCTGATTGAGCGCATCCGCCGCAATGTTCTAGCCGAGAAGCCTCGTGTTACCCGTTTCGCTATTAAGTGGTATGTCGATATTTTTGCTGGTTGATTATTCATAATTTCTAACCCTTATTCCCTGTAATTTAGGGACAATGATGCTTCTGCTCCCGCTGAGTTCCCTCCGGACCAGCCCGAGGCTGATATGGCCCCCGATGACGACGAGTACGGTGCCGATGAGGTCGATGAGGATGAGGATGAGGTTGTTGAAGGAGCTAGCGAGGCTCTTGGCGAGGATGCGGCCATGGGCGACGACAACGCCGAAGTTTCTGACGACGGCAGTGAAGATATTGAAGGCGAGTCTGAGGATGAGTTTGATGAAGAGGAGGAGGAGGAGGAGGTTGCTGGCGATGACGCTATGGACGTCGACATGACTGATAGCCAGTCCCATCCTGTTGCCGCTTCTCATTAGAAGGGGGAAGATGAGTTCTCCAAAATTCCGCGGGAGAGTTTGGTGGTCGTTTGATGGGTCTTTCTGCCTCTCTATGATTCCCTTCTTTTCTTTTCTCTCTCTCTCTTCGTCTCTTGTTCTGGTTTTTGGCGTTCTGCACTTGGTTTTCTTTTATTTTCATTTTGATGCTTTCTACGCCAGTTTTCTTTTTACTAGTACTTGCAGACCCGCTGATACGATCATACCTTCACTCCCTTGGTTCTTTTGCTTTGAATTAATACCAAACACTTGTTTTTCTTGTCAATTGGGTACAATGGCGCCACTATGTGTATAATAGTGCGCAATCTAGCTTACATAAAGAGTCACTATCTTCTTCATTACGAAGGTTTAACATCCATGCCGTTTAAAGAACATAAGGAACAAACTTAGCTTTGCCCATTGTACCAGCGGTATACATAATGATGCGATTGATGTCAGTTTATGTCACATGGAGTGATTATGGAGTAGCAGAGCATGCGCTGCTTCTCGAGGATGGATGTCTGGATCACGAAGATAAGTGCCCGAAAGTTCTTCTAGAGTTACAATACTATAGCCTTATGCAACGTTTACAAATAGATGCAGGAGGAATGATACTAGTCCCAAACATACTACATTATCAAGATATTGTACGCATTTTTATTTCTGTACAAAGCTATCATTGCAGTCATTACACAGCAGAGTCAAGTACCATAGGGTTATAATGTTTTGTGAAAGCCTTTAGGGTTATGAAGACACCATACAATACTAAAAGCATCGATTTTGATATTGATGTACTTAAGTATTCAACATCTACCTAGGCGCCGCTTGAGCGCAAAAAATGCTAGACTGAACACAGGATATGAGCAAGGCCCTCACATTGTTCTACTAGCAACTTAAAAAATGTGCACGGCCTAGAGGGCCCTACGGAGTAGATGGAAATCTGTAACGTGCCTCTATGTTGCTAGTGTCCTATCAAAAGAAGGAAAAAAAACATCAAGGTTATACTCCGTACTGTAAAGCGATAGCTTAACAGATAGAGTTCCCACACAGCAACCTATACGGAGTAGCTTGGAGATGAGCTGTCACAGTGTCAGTCAAGCCCGGACTAACGACTATAGACACTGGACAAGGGCGATCAGTGATGAGCTAAGGGTTGACGCGAGGAAACCCACACATGTGAGATCCAATGCTGATGTATGACCTCACATCCAAGCCATGTCAACTGCTCAAGGGTTTCATTTGTGTTTTTAGTTTTGCTTTTAATAAAACGACCTTACTGTTCTGAATTATTAAATTGCATTAAAAGTTCATCTCATTACAATATATATCTCATAGACTTGTAAATCTGAGGGAGTACCAAGAATCTTTAAAACAAAAAGTAAACACAAAAATGACACTACTAGAAAGGATGCATTTGAGCATACCTTTCCATTTATGTATTTGGTAGTTGTCCGCATTTAGTATCTTTCTTGTCATTATGTCATGTAAATAATTATAGAAGCATAAAAACGTATTTACACATCTTGGTAAACTAGAAAAGAAAACATTACTAACCTTGATGTGCATATATGAAGAACACATGGAATAAAGACAAATAAATAGTAACAAGACAACATTAGAGATATAGCGAGAAAACAAAGACAAAAGAATCTGGGAAATCAAGACGATAAGCACAAAAAGAGCAGCATACATATGGAAGCAGAGCGAACAGGTTGATGAATAAGATGAAAACAGCAAAGTAAATTCCAGACAAAAAAGAAACGGAGAAAGAAAAGCACACACACTCAAAGAGTAGCAAGAGCTAAGAACCTCATCAATACTACAGAAGAAAAAAGAGGAAGAGTGAAATGACACGTAGAAAAAAAAGATAAAAAAGAAAAAGATAGCGTCCATGGAAATAACCGTATACGGCATCAGAGAATAAGATAGCAAGGAAAAGAAAAGAGGTTATGAGACATGAAATTGAAAAGGGTTGATGAAGAAATGGCGAAAAGAGTAAGTAACGGTCATGGAAAAGTAGTTAGGGAATAATCAGAAAATAAAAAAACCAGAAAGAAAAAGAGACGTTAATCAGTGTAGGTATAAAAGAAACGGGGGAATAAAGGAAAGCAAGAAATAACGACATAGGAGAGAAGGCATAACGAAAACAAAAGAGAATAACAAAGGAGCAAAAGAGAAGAAAGAGTTAAAAAGGTAGGGAAGACTTGCACGCTTAGCTTCCAGTGGCTCGCACAACATCCGCAGGCATCGTCAGATACAGTGCCTAGCAAGAACAATGATCGTGTACAACGTGCGAATTAAAGAGACGCGTGTAGCACCATTGTCAAAGTCAAGTGTAACCTGGCGAAACAGGAGACGCAACACATGAAAGCATAGCGTCGCCACAGGCAAGATGGGGATTTGAAGGCACAGCGGCCACAATAGCGGCCACAATGGCCGCGTTAACAGCAGAATTCGGTTTATAGAGGCGTTTACCTCGATATCTGCCTCTGGAGCCATGGCCGCGACTTGTCAAGCCGTCGTGGTAACGGTCCTGGTCACCAGGGCGCGACGACGCTGTTGCCAACAAGAATGAGCGATGAGACTACCAGCCCTTCTTGCGGGCAAAGCGCTTGTTGAGCAGTGCCAAGACTTTGGGAACGTTGAATTGCACATATTCGAGATCCAGCTCGTCCAGGTTGTCCTTCTGCATCTCCAGAAGGTCATCCAGCTTGAGATCAAGTTCTAAAAGCCCCCGGCTTCGACCTAATTGATAGATTCAGGTTAATATCATGACAAAACACCGACAAAGAAAATATATTGGATGAAGGAGAAAAGACTCACCCTTGTAGTGCAGAGAAATGACGAAGGTACCAGGAAGAGGGCTGGTGAAGTTGAAGTAAATGTTTGCCCTCCGGTTATCAGGTACATTACTCTTCTGAATCACACCCTCCTTCTCCAGCTGCTGGTGCGTAAACTTGTATGGACCCAGAACCTGCTGCTTCTGCGGTTTTCTGCGGGTACCCTCACTCTGTGAACGCACGTTGTGAAGGTAGCTCTTATAGGTATCGAGCTGCGACACTAGGTACTGGTTGTGATCGCGAATGGTCTTGTATACCTCTGAGAGCTTCTCCGTCTCGATAATGACACCGTCCTTGAGCGAACCCAGGTGCTGCAGCTCTTGCTCCACTTCATCGCGAAGCATGGCAAACTGGTCGCTCTTGTCGATAACACCCAGCTCCTGCAGCTGCGACAGAAGCTCCATGGCACGAATACCCTTGCGGACCATGACTGCGTCGTTCTTGCTCTTAGCAGCGGCATCAGCAATTCTCTCCAGACGCAAGGGGGTCTTGGCGATGGGGCTGTTGCTGGGGATAGAACGCATAATCTGGACGAACACGGACTTGGCCTCCATGAAGAACACTTCCTCCTGGGTGATGTCCAGGGCGGCAGTAAGATCGTCAATGGCCGTCTCCCAGCGACTGAACAAAGGCAGGTTGATGATTCTGTTCTCCTTGCGGGGAACCTGGGCGGGAGAAGCACCGAGCTCGTTCATGATGATGGTGAGATGCGAAGTACCATCCTTGCACAGCTCGCCTTGGTGTTTCTGGAGGAGGTTGTGCATGGCGTAAATTTCGTTAAGGGTAATGGACAGCTCCAGATCCTTTTTAGATAGGGCGACGTAGTTGTCCATCTCTAGACTCTCGTAAAAGTCCTGGACTTCGCATAGGTCCAACATGAACTTGTTGACGCGATCCTTGTTGGCCTCAATAAAGGGCTGCAACTTGGCCATGTAAGGCTCCTTGGCATACGAAGGCTTGTTAGCCAGGTTCTGAAGCATCTTGGCGATGAGAGTCAAAACGCGACGAGGTTTCTCCGAGGGCGTGCCATCAATTAGCATATATGACTTGGGGGTGACGATGGCCGGGTTGATGAAGCGCAAGAAGAAGAAACCGCCAATCATGGTGCAGATGGCCTGGTCGTTGGCGTCGGGGTACTTGCGCTTGGTCAGACTGCGAATTTGCTTGCAAATCCAGCGAATACCGTAGGGAGCCTCCTCAAGACCATCAATTATGGTGGTTAGGAAGCCATTGGCCAAATCGGTTAGCATCTGTAGACGGGGCTCGATGGCGCGGCGGACAGTCTCGTTCTCGGCAGCCTGCTCAGCCGTGACCCCACGAGGCATGTCCTGGGGCAGAGTTCCCGTATCTTCCTCGATCTGCTCAATCATGCGTTCGTAGACCTTGAGGGGGTTAATCTCAAGGTCCAGGTCCTTGAGCTCTATCAAGCTGTTGATCTTGTCGGCAAGTGTCGACTTGAGGAAACTCTGACCAGGGCCACGGCGGGTGTATGTGGTCATCATTCGGGAGACGGGGGTGTTGGCGCGCAGAAGAGACGAGTAGTCGGGAGTGTTGTCGAACTGGTAGGTGAGCACAGACTGGAACATGGTGAGCAGAAGGTGCTCTTCTCTGCTCTCGTACTGGTTTCCGTAGATCGTGAACATGACGGTCTGGAGAAGGGAGTCGATTTCGGCCATGGAAACAAGACGGCACAGGTGGGCGATATGGCGAGGCTCGGACTGTAGAAGAAATAGCAAGTTGCCATACTTCTGGGTCTTGTCATCGTTGGGGAAGAAACCCTCTTGGATATCAGTGGCATCTTCCAGATGCGAGGCGACTTCGTTTTGCTACATGCGGAAAGAAGGGATTAGACAGTGTCCTAGACAAGCATGTGGTGATCCATAGTACAATACTAACCTCTTCAAGAGCCATGCGGTTTTGGATAAGCAGGGCGATACGGGAGTCGAGATAACGGACATCCTTTTCTAAGACGAAGTTCTTCTTTGATTGAGACGAAATCTTGGCCTTGAGGTCGCGGAGGATTTTCTGGGCTAAAGGTAGAGAATTTAATGTTAGCGACAATGTTTAACAGACACCGAGAGCCAAAGCGTTATCACAACTGGGGGTGCGGCGTTACATACCTTTGGCGAGGTCATCTTCAATCTCGAGTTCAGTCTCATTCGCAGACATGGACATGTACAGCGCGGACATGGAGAAGCGCTTGCTCTGGCGAGCAGAGCGCGTGCCGGATCCCTCATAGGACGACATGGTGTTGGCACGAGAAATGGTCTGGAAAGAAGAAGTTGATGCAGTAGAGGCTCGAGAGGGCTGTAGCATAACCGACATGGTGACTGCAGCGAAACCACGAGAAGAGGGCTAGGCGGCGCAGCCTATAATCCCTAAAGAAGCACGATGTAGTCGCAAAGGGGCGGTACAATCGGGTCAACTATGGGGGTGGGCAGGCGAGCGTGAGCAATCGCGATAGACGGTGAATCGGGGGCGGCGCGATGATAATAACTGACGAGCCAGGGCGAGCGAGGGGCGATGGCCGAACAGGCGGGTTTGAATTAACGAAGCCAGATACTGAGACGAAACGAGCGTCACGACGATAATGGACAACGGAATGCGGGAAGCGGACTATTAGGGCAGCGAGGATGCGTAGATGGGTCGTCGATTGGGGAATCAAAGATATGTGCGACTGAAAACCGAGGGATTGGATGAAGGAAAAAAGATGCGAAACCAGTCAATGAAAAAGAAATATGGAAAGCGATGAAAAAGAGTTGGCCAGCAGGAGAAAGAACGGAGGCGAGAAAAGGAAAAGAAAGAAAATAAAGACAACGTAAGAGGCGCGCAGGAATAGAGTATTAGTCTGAATAATTAAAAAAAAAAGGCGCTCAAAAATGGCACAATTGAGACGACCAGCGGAAATTTCCACGATGGTTGATTTTTGATGGCGATGTTGAAGGAGAGAACACAACAGAAGAGCAAGCCAAAGCCAAGTTGCAGTGGAAATTGTGTGCGTTAGCGTAGTGCAGTTTGCTCAGGTTTAATTATGGCTGGTGTTTGGCTGGGCCAGCAAAATGGGTGGATTCGAGAAAAAGAATAAAAAAGGAAAAACAAAAAAAGTTAAAACTTCCTGGCAATTAAGCAGCAATTCCCAGAAAAAAAAAAAAAGCAAGGAAGCAAGGGAACCAGTAAAAAAGAGAGCACAGTCAATAAAATGATTAAAACAACAACACACACAAAAAAAAAGGGCCAGGATAAGATAAAAAAAAACACAGATTGTTTGTTGATCCGCACAAGCAGGCTGCAAATTAAATTGAATAAGGCGAGAATTGATGAGAGAGTTAACAAGCATCAAGTCAACTTCATCAAATACACAGTAAGTACAGAGCAGTGCTACTTGTCGCCGCAGCAGTAAAAGCTACTAGAAACGAGACAAAAAAGAGAGAGAAAAAAAAAGGGGTCTTGTTCCAACTTCCTGTGCTGCGCTCATAAGCTATGGGACTTGGGACTAGAGTAGATTTGGTGCGTGCGAGCTGGTTGACTGCTCCGTTTTGGATGTATTGTTCCACCATAAAATAGTGGGGGAGGGGGTACGATGAGCACAAGGATGAATACATGTACTTAAATAATACCAGAGTTGATCTTGAATAAAGAAGAGATAAGGTATTAGGGACAAAACGGACAGCTAGTACTAGTATTAGTAGGAGTACCAAAGTAATAATATCAACTACTAGTACTAGTGCTACAGTTAGAGAGAAACTCTAACTGTCGAGAGACATACAATACGATAAACGAGAAGCAAGGCTATAGTCTTGTTTTACTCTTTTTTCAAAGTGAGCCTTGTGAAGCTTACAAAAGAACTAGAGGGGAAAGAGGGCTCTTTCTCTCTTTCTTCCAGTAACATCGCCGCTAGAATGGGAAGCAAACAACAGTACGAAAAGGCGCCAGAAGAACGGGGGTCTGACATGAAACTGAGAATGACCACGGACAAGGCCTGGCACACCCAGAAGATATCATGAGGAACGGAAAAGGAACAAGGATTCACATAGGCAGGGGGAAGTGAAATAGTACGAAGTACCTCTGCGACTACAACATACTTACTTAAGTAAGTACTAACTTACTTAAGTACTTGCATCACACACACAACCTACTTGTGAATATTTAAGTAAGTACGTACTAGTACTGTAAATACGTGCTTGCATATTTCACCAGAGATGCCGCCCATGGATCAATGGTGGGTGGGATCCAGCCGCTATAGGGCCTTGATGCCAGGTACTTTGTTAGCGTAGGAAGTGGGAGGGCAGGAAAAGCCACCATCCCACTCGCAAAGTACCGCTTAGCACATATTAGAGGACAAGCTCTCCAATAAACGAGGCCGTCATACTCAGGCCCAGCATTGCTTTGTGACCCAAGAGGCTGCAGGTACAGGATGAATGACTGTCGTCATATTTGACAAAAGATACATGGAACTTGTCAAAAAAGGCAATACGAAAAAAATAAAATAAAAATAAAAAGAGACGGAAACAGTGGCCGAAGGAGCTGCTACAGTTGCTATTGTCGCGTCTTCAGAGGCCAGGTAACATGAAACCGTGACAAAATGCCAACAACTTTAAAAAAGAAAAGTGACGATAAATAAAAAATAAAAGGAATGGGCGACAAGAAACAGCACGAACATCGATTTAAGATTACAAGTCCACCAACAAGCCCAGTGAAAACAAGGCACAGGGATCTGACTTTGCCCTGGCCTGTTAGCGTCACAAAAAAAAAAAAACAGAAAAAGAAAAAAAAAGGCAACGCCTGGACCAAGAGCCAAGGGTTGTCCAGTAATCTACTCGCGGAACTAAAGGTTGCTTGACAGAAACTAAGAATATGCGTTGTAAAGGTACTACGTCTAAATAGCATAAACGTTGTTCTCCAAGTCTGAAGCGCAATAGTGACAAGTACGAAGGAAGATTGAGCACAAAGAGCAAGCCACACAATGGGTACTTTTCCGAAGTAGTACTTACTTACTCAAGTACTTAAGTACTTATATGTATATATACCACAGAAAGCCTTTTGGCAAGAACGAGTACTTGATGTCGGATTTATAAAACAGATATTTTCACAGCCACCACCTACAACGACATCCTGAAGATATTTTATAATCAAAATGAAGCTTCTATTCTATATTTAAAACTAGCCTGTTGAGAGAAGTGTCTACGTATGCATCATCTTTATGTATTTTCCTATAAGTTGAATTTCCCAAAATGGAAGTCTCCCTAACGCCTATGGCAAGGTAAGTAAGTACTTACTTACTTACTTACTTACTTGAGTAAGTACTAATTTTTACACTAAATATGGTGCTTTAACTTCTAGCCATTGCTTCCCCCAGGATGTCAGCATTTCTAGATTCTTTAATTTTATTGTTTTCCAGTCGTTGATTTAGGGCATGAGTTTCAAGACTAGGCGGTGCTTGTATTAAATCGAACTGGGTCTCTCCTCAGCGTGCACCTCCCTTTTGTTTTCTTCTGTATGCTCTACTCTTATGCAAAACCAACCACCAGCAATAAAGCATTGCTATATTGAAAGACATGAGGTGGTGACTAGGGAAGATGAAACAGAGGCAGTTTGTTTCCATTAGCTATTAGTGAGCCTAATCTGGGCCAACCCAACCAGCCCGACCGGGACTGGCCTGGCCAAGAACGAATAGTTAAACTTGGAGTCGATAAACAACGAATGCTAAGCGGCCGACGCGAGACAGTTCATAATGCTTCACAGTTCGGTAGCTATCTTGAGAAAATAAAAAGGCGCGAGTTGAATAGAAGAAGCTTGACTCGAGACTTTCTAGTGCATCAAAACCCAAGAAGCCCGAATTTCACCGAGGAGAAAAGCGACAGGCGCCACAAATGGTAATGACATAAATGATCTTGTCTCAAGTGAGCGAAACGTCGCTGAAGTACTTAAGTACCTAAGTGATGCGACGACAAGAGGATGAAAAAAGCTAACCAAGTCGGGCTTTTAACACTGACAAGCCGCTTCTCTAATATTATTCAGAGACACATTGATCCTTTGAAGCCATTCTAGGAAGACAATCAATAGTGTTGGGACAGTGTCTCTCACTTGCCAAGGAGAGAAGGCCTTCCATAGTATACGTAGTTTTAGTAGCTCATGCGCCGGCATCTTTTGGTATCTTTCGCAAGTTCTTTTGTGAGTTGTGAGTGAAGCCTGAACATGAGAAAGTCAGGCCAGCCGCTCTGAAAACAGTTTCTTGCGCGATGCAGGAGATGTCGGAAACGATAACCAGAGCACATCTGGTCATTTTCTTTGCAATTCAATCACAAATAAAAAGAGACAAAACGCCCCAATGCAACTGTATCAAGTGTAACATCTAATGCTACGGCTATTGGTCCGCTATAGTTGTTGTTAATGAGTGTCTTGTGATGAGAAAGCCAGCTGGCCAACCGACCAGCTGTTATTCCCACCTAGCGTACTTGTACTTGAGTAAAGCTCGTTTTGGTTGGCTGCACCCTGTCAAAACCTTGGAGCCAACTGCTCCAAAAACAATGCGCTACAACGGTAGCATCAGCCAAAACAAACCAACGAGAGAAAAGAAAGAAGAGCAAAAATTAAAACAAAAAGAAGGCTGAACCAACTCTGCAAGGCGTTTGTACAAGAGAAGCAAGAAAATAGTTGTTACAAGTAGGATGACAAAATTGCAAACGACGAGATGAGACAAGAGCGACACAGCGCACAGGAACTAAGTGACCTAAAAATATATGTTCTGTAGATCAATCGGTTTTCAATCACGGAATATATGATTTGACAGGTTTGGGGAATTAGGGTAAAACTCGACGATAGCGACCCTCTTTCTTTCTCCTTCAGTTCCTAAGTATGTAGGTAAGTTGTCCCGTGGTAAATTGACGAGAAATTGACTCTCACGGCCGAGAAACAAAAGACAGCAGTGAGCGAAATACTGACTTTCAGGCACAAAAGGGAGAAAAAAACAAAAAAGGTGTACGCAAGGACGCATGATATGCCGGCAGCTTGTTTCTCGCTGTGCAGAATATTCACAAAACGTGCACAAATCAGCGTTAAAGCTGAGGCACAGGATACACTGATGGTTTGTTTGTGCTACCCTAGTTTGTTTCTTATACTGTATACACTTCACTTGAACAACCCAAAAATACACAAAATACTCCGGAGATATGAGGAGGCAAAAGAGAAAATAAGTTACTTTTTTCGGGTACCTTGCATACTGTAAAGAAAGAATGAATTAACAAAAGCGTAAAAGGCAAGAGTTCAGGTCACGGGTAACTTTTCTTCTCGGTTCAGAAGAAAGATAACGGGTGCTGTTGTATCCACCCAGACAATTTAGTCGCTGTCATTAGGCGGCAAATACAAAGCCCAGCGAAGCGTGGGATGTGAAAGGAGCTGCACCACCTCCGTTTGTCATCACATTGGAACCTTTTCAAGTTGGCGCTGTCACCCAGCGATAGAAACAAAGTGTGTGTAGTAACTTATTACTTGTATTATGTCTTTTCAGCTTCCCAGGTAAAAAGCTGCATAGTACGTGGTACCATGGTTTAGCAAATGGAGGTGAGGAGTTAAGCAAGTAAGAGGGGAAGGAAAGAACAGAAAGACGCGAAACAAGACAGCGACGAAAGTACTGTTTACCGACTGTTCCTGATTCCCTAAAGCGATCCGTGCGCTCAACGAAAAAGCAAGAAAAGAACGGCACAAAAAAGAGCAAGTCATCTGGGAAAGAAAAAAAGAAACGTTCACAATTTACACAATTACTTCCATCAAATTCTTTCTTCCCTTTCACCGCCAGAAACGGGCTTGTTTTGTTTGATACTCAGGTTTGCGTCTTCTTGAAGGTTTCCACCAAGTTGATGTCTCTCGATTTGATCCTCGAACCTTCACCACACCCCCCAAAAAAAAATCTAGTACCAATAGTGTCAAAGAAAAAGAAATACCCGAATGCATCCAAAAAGCCGTACGGACTTTTTGATTGTGGGGTCCGCTTTGCATTTCCTCTTCGTTTGAATCAAAACTCTTCTTCTTCCCTTCCTTTACTTCCCTTGGTTCTTAACTGAATAATCGGTGAATGGGGGCCCCTTCCCCCTTTCGTCATTGCCTTTTGGTTGATGTGCAATAAATTCCAACAAGGAAAACCAAAGAACGATAAAAGGCGAGAATAAAGATAGTTTTCCCTAATGTTTTCCCTGGTGGACTTTCAGTCGGTGCACAAGTATGTACGCTTTTTATTTACAGGGCTCGGCTGGCTAAAACCAGCAACGTCAAAAGCCAAGCCATGATATCATCACCCATCGAGTCAAGCCAAGTCAATATCGTAGTACTAATAGCGGCCAAACGAATGGAGCTCTTGCTTACAACTACTAAGTTTCAAGCTTGAACCCTGGGCTTACCGCTGATCACCATCCTAATCCTAGTCGTCTTCTACTACTAGTAGTAGTACTAATGGTTGGTTCTGTGTTGCCCTTTTGCTCAATTCACGACGTGGGAGACTTTTCGTAGTTGTAGCGTTGTGTAGACATACAGGCCGGCCCTGTTGTTCAAAACGGCCGGGCAAGCCTGCGTGCGTGGCCTAGACCGAGAACAACCACAGTCAAGAAAATCGGCATGTAATTGTTTGTATCCCAGAAGCACAAGGACATCTCGTATGACACCGGACGGTCCGATAGGATTAATCTCTTGCGTGCTTGTAGGCAATGTCACTATAAATGAGCATTTAGGCATTGTTTGTAGGCCGGTGTTTGATTGAAGTTATAGGCATTTACTCGGTCTTTTACTTGGGGTGCATATTCGCACTACATAGTTTGCAGTACAGACTTTTAGGACCTGGCCTCAATGTGCATATGTGCAAGCCAGAACACAAATGTAGAGCTCAAACTTGAGCACCAATTCCAGGTGAGACCCAGGCCAGGCCAGCCAGGCTTTGTGGGTTGTCGGATTGAATTTAATGGTTCTTTGCTCTCAAAGACGAGGATCTTATTAGAGCCGAAAGAGAATGGGCTAAGCGGGCAAAAGGCTAAAGCCGGACAGGGCAGGCTTGAGCAGGGCAGGGCATTGAATAAGGGAAATGGAGGCAATAAAAAAAGGAAAAAAAAGAAAAAAAGAAAAAAAGAGAAAAGGAAAAATATAAAGAAAAACAAAGGATGAAAAATGAAAAAAAAAGTATAAAAAAAGAAGAAAACGAAAAAAAAAGGGAAAAGTAATACTGATGACCTATTAGTATGACGCAACAAGTTAATGAAAAAGGGCTTAAGAGGGGCCTTGCAAATAACATGTGGTGAGGCCTTGCTTTAGTACATACTAGTACTAGTACTTAGTAGTCTTGTGTACAACGTCAATGCCAAGATTGGCTTGCCCTACCAAAAATATAGCTCCCTCCAAAAATCCCTAGTGTCTTCAATATAGGCTAGCGCAGGCCGCCATCGTGCCCGTTTATCTAGTCCCTGATCCTGTTTCTATCCTGAATGTGCTAATCTTTGTCGAAGTAAAGGAACAAACTTTTCTACTACGTAGTTATTCTTTTGGCACTAAAACAGGACAAGGCGCGACAGATGACAGGAGTAAGCAGGACTTTATAGTTAGTCCGGGCCATGAAAAAAAAAAAAAAAAAACTTGTGAAAAGGGAAAACAAGACCAGTTGGATGGGATTTGCCAAAGGAAGGTCATGAAAGAAGGATAAAAAGAAATACATATAAAGGAATAAGCCATTAATAAAATTTGACATGGTATCTGAGGCAAAAGCCGCCACCAAAAGTGATAGAAAAGAAATGGGCTGGCTGGGGACGCAGTAAGCAACGGGCGAAACTCAAGAAGGAAAAAGACGTATCACTACTCGTGAAATGCGAAGGGCCAACCACAGTATGTTTCAGTAGTCGACAAAAAGCGCAAAGTAACAAAATAAACTAACAACAGCGATAGACAAGAAGTGATTGGCTTGCACCCAGTATCAGTTTGACAGAAAGCAAGCGGTAAACGTTTGATGATGACAAAAGAAACGAAACGAAACGACACAGAAGAAAAGTGGCTGGGCTGGATTCTGGAAGTAAGACAGAAGAAACCGAATCTGAGAAAGGGCCCTTGCTTTGTTCCTTGATCGTTATTCTTGTTCTTTGAGGAAAGAGAAAGAGAAAGCGGAGGGTGGTACTAGCCGAGAAAGCCATGGCTTCCAAGATTTCTGCTTCACTCTCTACATGCTGCATACCTCGCCGTGTTCCGGACTGACTTGAAAGAAATACTTTTATAATAAATGCCTTCCGGAACCCTTGAGTTATTGATTGATATTGTTCACGGCCGGATTTCTCGTGGGGAATATAAGTAGTATGAGCAGCCACCTGATATGCGAGGCCCTTTGAAACCAGATTGACTGATTTATTGATTGATTGAACTATTTAACGTCTACCTTGATTCTGCGAGGGAACATACGACGCCAGATTGGATACGGAGCAGAGAAATTTTTGTAGCCCGGTTCAGTAAGTGTCGTATATATAGCAGGATAAGAACAACAAAATTCATACCTGGCAACGTGCCTGAGTGGTTAAAGGGTATGACTAGAAATCATATGGGTTCGCCCTCACAGGTTCGAATCCTGTCGTTGTCGGTTTACTTTTTGCCCTGTCTTCTCCATTCCTTTCGCTTGGGCTCATTTTCACATGTCCAACATCGCCTCTCTTTTTCCCTTTGCATTGGTGCTTCTTTCTCCCCTGAAAGAACCCGAAAGAAATCCTTCCCCTGTCCCTAACAAGAGGCAAGAAGAACTTTATTGGACTAATGACGCCAATAAACTTTTAGTCTCACGCTAGATCAGTGCGTTCTTATTTAGCACAGGCAGATCAAGATTCTGCCACAGCAACAAGACAAAGAATGAGTTGTTTCTGGCTTCGACGCTACTGACCGTTATAGGCTTAGTTTAAGGGGCCCATTAGCTGGTCTTACCGAAAGGCAGCTTTTTCTTAAGCCAGGGCCAAAACCCGACTAAACTTAAACTAGCTCTGAGAAGACAAGCCCTTGAGCGGACAAGAATATCTTGACTTGTAACATTTTTGGACTGCACGTAATACTTGTTATATCAGTCCGTCCGCTCATCAGCAAACGACCTGTTCTCTCGTATGGAGAATCCGTCTGACGATGCCTGTCTCGCTTATGGCGGGCGCCAGATGACAGGATATTGACCCGATGCAGAAGATGCTTGCTTCCATCCATCTGACAAAACGAGCACGTAAATGTGGCTGTGTCTAGCGTAGAAGTGAATTAGGCTACTATAAGTGCTAGTAGTATTATTAATATCACTAAGTAATCTCTGCTGTCACACTCCGTCTGAGTCGCGTTCGCGTCGCACAAGAATCTCACTGTGACTCAAGCAGTACTTGGGTGTCAGCGGCGCTTGTATCACAATAAGCTGGCTGACTTGCTGGCTGGCTGGCTGACGGGTCATGGCTGATCTGACCATGGGCCAAGCTGCTGTTTATGATAATAATAATACGAGATGATAGAGGCCCGATGTGGGAGATACAGATGTCTTGGATGAAATTCCGGCGGTTTGAGGCAAGAAGATTAAATTGGCACCAGCACTGTGTGGTTACACTGCTGTTGAGTTGATTGAAAGAGAAAAGAAAAAGAAAACACGCAGCCATAAACAATTCACGGCACCAAGCTTGGCTACCTGTTCAACTAAAATCCTGCTTCATATAGCCCAGTGGTCTTTTCTCACTGGAACCATCAGGCAGTTGATACTTGACTCTGAGCGTAGTCAGCCCGGCCGTCTCCGTCGTGACGTTAGCCAGCGTGACGGCGCCCTGTTTGGTATCACCAATGTATCCCATAGCCTTGCCGGAGCAGCCCGAGCACGTGCCCATGCGTGCGCTGCCGGTCGCCTTGTTGTCCTCCGCCTCGTAGGAGGTCTCGGAGATGTCTGTGGACCAGGTACCGTTGCGAGCTTTGGGCTCCCAGTTAACGTAGTCGTGATCCATGGTCGCAGTCGACCCGTTTATGCTGAGTGGTAACCACACGTACGTGCTGCTACCCCCGATATAAAATGACACCCAGCGGTCGCCCAGGTACATGACGTTGCCGGAATTGCCGTACGGCAGGATGAAGCTGGTCTGCGATTTGTACGTCTTGGTGCTGGCAGAGGCAAAGTCCTTCCAAGCCGTCCAGCCCGACGAAATGTTGGTGCTAGTCGAGTACACGTTGTCGCTGGGATCCCAGACGCTGGGGTGGCTACCAAACATGTAATACATGCCGTCGTGCTTGTACATGGCGGGGGTCTCGATGTGGTCCGTCTAGACGTAGGTCTCGCCGGTGACGTTGAGGTAGTCATCGGAGAGCTTGTCGATGCGCAGGCCCGTGACACGCTGTGAAGGCAGTAAGCATCAGGTTTTCTTTTCTTTCTTTTTCCAGTGGCAGAAGAAAAAGGGTACGTACGTGTTCACTCAGCAGGTATGCCGTGCCATCTTCATCTTTGAACAGACTCATACTGCGTCTTTGGTGACCCAGAGGCTAGAAACTGTCATGGTGCTCTACCGACTATTGTTAGTCTCTAGTTCCCTTGGAAGAGCAGAGTATGCTTAACTTACCGTGCTTGCCACACACCGTGTCTCCCGTGGCCACACCAGTCTTGGCTTCGCCATGGTTGGAGCTATCAATGTGCATCAACAGCACTTACTTTTTGGTCTTGTCGTTGCGAATAATCTTTGGCCGCTTGACCGCGCGCGACAGGCCCAAATCGCCAGCCTCCTCAGTTCGCGAGAGCAGCGCGCTCTTGTACTTCCACTAAACCAGGTCCCGGCTCGAGTAGCAGTTGACGTTTTGAAAGGCGCTGCCGTTGGCCTTGTCCTCGCCAACGATGTAGTACATCTCCTCAACACGAATGGCGCCTGTCCCCAGGGCTTGAACGTGGCGGCGAGTAGTCTGTAAATAGGGTTATCAAGGGTTGCTACCAAGGGTTAGCTTAAGGTTAAAGAACTTAAATCAGGTAGCGAAGCGCCGGTAACGATTTGCAGCGAGGCGGGGGCCGGCATGGCTATAGCCAGCACAGTGAAGAGAGAGATAAAAAGCTTCTTTTTTTTCTAAGTAGGTTATAATATATGGGCTGGAAATAAGCTTTAAAAGAAAGACTGGGTGGGCACTGAGGCAAGAAAAGAATATCACCGCCTGCAATGTTGGTCGCACGCGGAATACCACAATATCACCGTCTCCCTGAGACCCACCGCTACATTCGTCCGTCCACTACTACTACTACTACTACTACTACTACTACTACTACTACTACTACTACTACTACCATAATTTTGGTCCAGCATCGTAATTTGGTAATTTTCTTGGGGCATACATTCCCTTCCTGTGTCCCGTGAACTCGCAACCTTCGTGTTCCTTGGTTTCTAGCAGTTACAAGTACAAGCATACCTGATTACCCGTACGAAGTAGTCCATAATCATCTGCCACCGGCTATACACTATTACCGGATTGTAATGGTGGGCTGTCTTATCAGCCACACCATCCCAGCAGTGCCCTCTTGCTTTTATCATTCTTTTCTTGTTTCTTTTTTCCTTTTCTTTCTATCTGCCATTGTTACTTTGGCATATTAAGACATGTGTTACAAGATTATTTCTTAAATCCAGACATATATTGTCACCCTTGTAGCAGCCCTGGTGGTGTTGTCCAGGGGTCACCCTCTTTCACTATAACTGATTTCGATTGACTTTCTCTGACTTACACCCACCAATCCTACATTCGCATCCATACAGCACAACAGGTAAAACTTCTCATCTGATTAAAACATCCACGCGTAAGCAGGTCCAAGCAAAATATAAGAAATCGGAAACGAATAATGAATGCATAACAAAAATAGGAACGCCGGTGCTGTTTCCGGAATAAGCCACGGACAACAATGAACAAAAGAAAGGGCATGATGCTAACCACCCGAGACCAAAAGAAAGAACACCAATCCCCTAAAAACAACAAATGGACTAAAGCAGCCCCATATCAACAAACGGAGGTCTCACCGGACACTCAAACGTATCTCCTGTGTGTAAATCCAGCCACAACCATCACCAATACACTAGAAAGTAAGTTGCAAATATACAGCAAACTTCCAGTGATGTAGGTATTGCCAAAAGATTATGCAATCCAATGGCAATGGACCCATTTCACATGGCTAATATTAGGTCGCGGCCTTGACTTACAACGTGAGCAAAGAGCAAACAATAAACTCAAGACGCCGGTGAAGGGTTTCCGCCCGCTGCTTGTGCGCCGGCGCCGGCGCCGGCGCCAGCCTTATCGCCGGCAATATCAATAGGCTCACTCGACGTAATAAACGTCCATAGTCCTATACCAGCGTTAGTAAGCAGTAAAACAAACTATACAACGAAAAACAACAAATAAAACGTACCTTTGGATAGAGTCTCGGCGGCATACTCCAAAAGAATTACGCGACGCTTGTTGCAGTACGTAGTTTTGTCCTATCACGCCGGGTTAGCAAAGATCCACACCAACTATCACGTGACATGACGTCACTTCACCTGCACCACTAAAAAGAAATACATACCATGATCTCCGTCTTTTGCTTGGAATCCGCTAGGTCCTGGACAGGTTTCTCAAACATGTGGGATAGAGCTTCGACAGCCATTTCCAGATCCTTCTGGTTGTCTTCAAACATCTTTGTATTGTTGTCCCGCGCCAGATAGAACGCAAACGCATACGTCCACTTGAGCGTCTCACGGCAGTTTTGCACTGCCTCCGAAGCCGACTTGAGATATTGCACCTCAACCCACGACAGGCCCGAAGCAGCCTGCAGCTGCACCATCTTGGCCTCGGTCTTGATAGCAAGCTCTTTGTCCAACCGCGCCGATTGCTCGTGGTTGGCATAGCGGTTGTAGTAGTGCAGATATCTCTGAAGCGATATTCTGCTTTTAGCCTGAGCATCGCGCGCATCTGCACCACTCTTTTCTTCGTAACGGTTGCAGTTATACCAGCTAGTGCCATGTTCGTTCCAGGGTCCCATACACATCCAACAGAACTCATAATGGCACTTGCGGCACGTCATGTGGTTACAACCGCCGTTCTTCTCAATCGTAGAGTTGCACTGGGGGCATTCTTTGGTATGAGCGGAAATCCAGTTGGCAGTCTCACTATCGTCGGCGCACTTCTTTAGCCATTTCTTCACCAAGCTGCATGGCGCGGGTTGGTGGTCGGAAAGCAGGCACCCAAAGCAGAACCGGTAGCCACACTGGCAAGCGACGCTGGGAACAACGCGTTCAAGATCCTTTTTCTTGATGCTGCATTCAAGAGCGTTTTGGCAGTCTGGCGCCGGGCACCACTTGGTCTTGTCGCGGTCTTCAACATAGGTCCGGTCAAGCAGCTCGTGATAGCGCCCCTTGAGTTCGTCTGCGACCAGAATTTCTAGCGAGTATGCGTCCAGAATACGCCGGCAGCCCTTATGCGGACACTGTATTCTGGCAGCTTCGCCTTCTTCTTGGATCTTTTGTGTCAGGTAGTGGCGATAACAGTTGACGCAAAATCTATGCCCACACTTCATCGCAAACGACTCGAGACCTTCTTCATCATCAAAGCAAATGTCGCAGGTGAAGCCAGGGATAACCTGAATCTTGGGCTTTGTTTTTGAGCTAGATTCAAAGCCGGCAGATTCAAGAACCTTCTTTGGGCGGTCCATGTAATCCTCGATCAGGCGCTCCTTGTTCCAGCGGAAATGGCGAAGTAAGATGGCGACCTCGTCCTTTCCCAGGTCCAAAATCATATTGGCCTCGTCGATGTCATGCTGCTGCTGACTCTTCAAAATCTCCGGTGTGAAAACTTTGAATTCAACGTCGGCATAATTATTTTCGTCGGATTGGCGGTCATCGAGAGAGAAATCGTTGTCGGCCTGGTAAGTACCAAAATCATCGTCGGAATCCACTAATACGCAATAATGTCAGCTAGATCAAATATCAAAAGGCAGGCTTCTGGCACATTCATAACGATCCGATATAGGAATCTGGTTACGCATAACCGTGCCAATCATTTAGTGGGGTGTATAAAAGAACGAAACGAGCATGCACCTGCGTGAAATGCAGCAGAAGAGTGGGAGGGGCAGCTGGACTGTGAAGGAACGACGACACAGTAGCACAGTAACGCTGCGATGCAGCACCTCACAATAAAATAAAGAAAATAATGTGAAAACATACTATCAAGATCATCGCCAGAGTCATCTCCAATAACGAGCTCGTCCCCGCTGGACAGGGAGCCGTATTCGTCGTCGTCAGAAAGCATGACGTCGGGCTGTGGTGATTCAGAATGGGATTTGGTAGGGTTGGAGGGACCGACGGTCACAGTGTCGGTAGTATCGTTCGAATCACGCTGGCTGCTGCGATCGGCGAGTGTCAAAGTACGTTCCGGTCTACCGATTTCGGGCGGCGATAAGACGCTGTTAGTCGAGGTTGCGGTTGCTGAGGCTGCTGAAGCTCCGGCAATCTTCTTGTGGGATGAGTTGGGGGCAGTTTGCGAAGCCTCAGCCGCCTTTCGCTTTCGAGTTAAAGTCGGAATGGTGGGCAATAATCGGCCACCAACGGTCCAGAAATAGCGGCCCTATTGATGTGAGGGGCGCTGCTCTCGTCGATGGTACTGGTAGAGTAAAAAAAAAATCGAGGAGATTGGAAATGAAGATGCTGAGAAGTGACCCAAAAGCAAACGCGACGGCCTGTAAAAAAAAAGCGACCAGGAAGTGCTGAGGGTTTGGGTTGCGAGCTGCCGCCTAAAATGAGAGGGTCGGGCAAAAAGGAATACCGACCGATATTGATACTTGCAGGCAACAGAGACCTAGTGAATGAGTTTGGCTCGTACTGTAGGTAGTATGAAAGTGTATCAAAACGGGATAAGCGATGAGACGAAAAAGCGTAGATCAGAGAATAGCGAAAAGCGCAAAAACTAAGAAAAAAGGGAATTTGGGGGAGCTTTGTAGTATTTATAGCCCCAAAGAAAAGTGTGGGAATGGTGGGAAACGGAAACAAATCAGTAGCAGAGTTTCGGTGTAGAAAGAGACAAAATGAGGGCAAGAGCTTGAAATTTTTTCGTTCTTTCCATTTTGTCTCAGTGGAGAGACATCTGCAAAGACAAAATGAATAGGCAGCTTCCGGTTATGATCTGGAGGTTATCTTATGGCTTGATAGTAGTACTTCGCATATACGCAGCAAGGAAAGTTCAACAACTGATGACGAAATTGTCGCCAAAGCACCACTTATTTCACTTTTGCGTTACAAATACAGACCAGGCAGCCCAAGCTAATTGGGCCACTATTTTAGGTCGTTGATACAGGGGGTTATTTATCATGCTAAAGTAATAAGTCCCTTCTTCTTAAAAGATCAACATCGGAAATTCCTCGGCTACTTATTACCCTGTGGCGCAAGCTCCGGCGCGGCTTCCCTGCTAAACGGTTACCGCATCTGTATCGCCGGAAGGCGGCTAGATAAAGGACTTTATCTGAGTGTATACTCGGATGATGACTCTTCATCGCAAAGCCACTGAGTGAGTTTTCGGGGGGCCCGATATGCATACTCTCTGCAACCGGGCCTAAATTCAGCATGCTTCTGTTGATTCGGGTATATCCAATTAGATTCTCGATAATGCAAAATCAACGACAGCAGCTTTATAAGGTCAAGCAAATATTGCATACAGGGCTTCAGTTCAATACAACTCGCTCTTACTGACCCCTTCGCTGTAAGGGATCTTTCTATCAGCTATGGTTTGATGAAAGATCAGATGTGTTGTTGTTTTTTTGCATATACACAACTGTATCTTTGTTTGCATGGTGGTTCACCTCTATATCCTACGATGAAGTATAAACAGCAGAAACAAATGGGCAGTTTACAGTTTATATGTTTATGATATCTATATAGGTATAAACGAGCATCGATGTTTAACCCAGGACATTGTTGGCCATAGAGACTAACAGTAGTAGAAAGGGTAGAAAGGGCATGTGTTAGCATCACGTCGTTTTCTGTGGTCGCACACAGCTCATATGCATGTGATGCTAGATTTGAGCTCCACCATGTTGATGCTGACAAAGAAAGAGAAAACTTACCAGTGGTACCAATGCTGTCAGGCTCGACGAACGCCTTGGAGACCTTGCCGTTCTCAATGACCAGAGCGTAACGCTTGCTGCGGTCGTTACCAAAAATGGCCTTGCCGTCGAAATCAAGGTCCAAGGCTCTGGTGAAAGCACCCGAGGGGTCACCCAGGAAGCGGATCTGTGTGGGTTGTTCAGTCAGTAGAGATTCGCGGCTATCGATAAGGTTAAGGGATTTCATTTCCGGTGAAAGCCAGTTGGGGCGGGAGATTGATTTCTAGTGCGCAGAATCTGGCCCGCTACCGGCTAGATGAACTCAAGCACCGGTTTAGTTGACGCACCTTGGTCTCTTTGACAGGATCCAGCTGGTCGTGCCACGCCTTCATGCTATGTGTATTGAAAATTTATTAGCCTCTTGCCAATTTCAGCTAAGCCCGTCACCATTGGCATAGAAAAGCTTACACAAAGGCATCGTTCACCGACACTACAAACACCTTGTCGATGGTCTTCAGCTTGGGGTGGTTCATGAAGCTAGGAATGTGCGAGCTCGAGCACGCGCCCGAAAACGCCGCCGGCACACCAATAATGATGCCATTGGCCTCCTCAAACTCCTCGGCCAGGTTGACCTTGTTGCCGGGCGAGTTTTCGCACAGAACCTCCAGGCTGGGGACATCGTCGCCGACCTTGACGAAGCGCTGAGCCGACGAAGTAAAGCTGCGCGCGGCAGCGACAGTGGGAGCGGCAGTGCGGGGCGCGATAGCGGCAAAGCGCAGCACGGAGGAGCGGAAGAGAGACATGGTCGTGGATTTGTCGCGGTATCTGTTTGTTTTTCTGTCGGAAAGGGAAACAAAATGAAGGGAGAAGTTAAAGCGTGGGCCCAAATGGCTTCTTAAAATGGAGACCTTGTCTTGCTTTTTGCGTCTCGTTGAGCTTTCTGAAGTCTGCATGCAGCTAAAGCTGGGTGGTAGGAGCTCCTGGCGAAAATGGTTAGTGCAATTGACGCAGAAGCTCCACTAATCCGTCTTGGCCCCAGTAAGCTACGGTATAGGCTTTGACAGGGCAGGCAAGGTCTACAACTTTGGAGCAAACATTTGCGCTCGAGCTCTTTTGTGTCCTCATTCAGCTGCGGCTAACTCATGAACATCCAAATTTCAAACGAAAGAGGTTGCTTCTGATAAAACGACTGTCTATGCCAGGGACAACCAACAAAGACAGCTTGGCAAATAATCCGAATTTCAATTCATCTCGCATGGCATGGAGGATTCAAGCTAACCTGGCGCTGAGAAATGGAGACGTGGGAAAGGGAAAACATGGCGTAGTATCCTGAAAATCCAGGTCGAGATATCTTTACTTTATGAGGACTACAAATTTCAATAAGAAGTTTTCGTGTATGGGAATTACGGAGTATGGGAATCGTCTCGCCAAGTCAGGGTTATGTATCTCCAATACTCTGCCCAAAGAAATGCTACAACATAGTAGAAAAGAAATCTCTAGATACTACAACCACAGGCCAATGAGGCCAAAGTAAAAGGTTAAAGAAGAAACATTAAGTCTATTATAGACGCATAAAACAATGCCGTACAACTGACAAGTTGAACCAGATGCAAATACATAAAACGAATAGTCTGAGGGTATAGTTAGAGCCCATAACTCTAATAGTACTAGTTGCCCATGAATAATAATCCATAATCATTGCGAGTAAGCAAAGCGCGAAAGATCGAATGCCGTCGTCGTCGCACTTGCTTCATCATCATCACCATCTGCCGCTTCAATAAATGGGAGAAGCTCCTCACTTCCCTGCATGTTCTTCAGAATGGCCTTTGTCGCCTTCGTCTCGTCATCCTCATCACTCTTTTCCGTCGACCCTGGAGACGGCACTGTCATTGCGCTGGCCAACGAGCTAATGGGTTGCGTCTCCCAAAACGGCTTCTTGAGGTTATTCACCGACGCCGACTTGGACATCATTTTCACGCCTTTCGCCAAGGGCTTCACCGTAGTCTTCGCTGCAGACTTTGGAGGAGCCAGGTTCCCCTTGAGTGCAGTTCCAAGAGCACGGAAGCCCATGCGCTGGAGGGGCGTCATACGAGGAGGAGGTGGAAGAGGAGCTGACGATGATGGCGTGGCAATGCTGCTTCCACTGCTAGATACGCTGCTACTAGCCGTGCTCGAGACAAGCGGAGGCGCGCCCAAATTTGACGACCGGCGCGACAGCGGCTGCGAAGAGGGCGCCAGTGTCGATACACTACTAGAGCGACGAAGAGGCTGACTGCTTGATTGGTATGAAAACTGGCTGAGGCCGGTCCGTGTCGATGAGTCGATGTCGTCAATCGATCGAATCGACGGCAGAGGTGATGCGCTAGAGCCGGGCTTGAGAACACGCTTGGTGCTAGGAGTCGCCTTCTTAGACGCCTGGAATTTGGTGGCTTCGGGCTTGGAATCACCATTGATTGGTTTGCCAATGTCGTCAAACACCTTGAACATACTATCACGCTTGTTCTTTTGCGGGGTGTGCCACTCGTCCAGGTCCGGCAGTGTCTCAAGGATTTCCGAGGCAGTTTCGTTGAGACTTTTCACGCTGGTAGGCGTCGCTACGCCCACGGAAGCAATACTCTTCGGCGTTGACGTCGGGAAGAACTTGCTGATTTTGCGGATGGGCGTCTCAGCGATGGAATCTTCATCAATGAAACTGTCGTCATCACAAAGACGAGCCTTCTTGTTAGGGCGCGGCTGGGAACTCGAAGCGTAATCGGGCACAGAAGGGCCAATGCTATGTCTGGAAGGAGTCGATCGTGTGCGAATGCCGGGGCTGGCAGACGGCGTCATGTTGGTGCTCAATGAGTTGAGCATGTTTTGAATTGGCTCTGTCTTTCGTCTGAGACGAGAAGTACGGTTGGTCGGCGTCGTAAGACCATCGATGTATGGCCGAGGGAGAGGGAAAACACGGGGCGCAAGGCCGTGATTTGTTAATTCTGCAACCTCCTCTGGGTCAACGGTGAAGCAGTTACTATCCATCTCACCCATGGGAATACGGCTTCCAAAGTATGCGGTAATAGGGTTGGCTGAAGGAGGGCCCGGGGTCGCCAAATTTGCGTCAGATGCCCTCCGCTTTCTAGGCGATACTTGAGTTCCGACGATTGGCTTCTTGGTAATGGGGTTAACATCTCCAGCAGCAATACGGCGCATCAGCTCAGGTTCGATATAGCCACCAATAAATGGCATTCCATCAGCAGCGCCAGTATCATCTTCCGTCAGCAGGACCATTTCCTTCTTTACAGGACAGTAGACCCGCTGGTGGATAAAGGTAAGCTCGGCCTTGACAAACTCGGACAGGTAGTTTTCCGAGACCTTGGACTTGCCCTCAAACTGGAGCATTTGGACAATCTTTTCAGGGGTCTTGTGCTTTCGCATCAACCGGTATGCAGACTTGAGGCCAATACCGCTAATACTGTTCAAGTAATCGCAACCGCTGAGGATACACATTCTTCGAAAGTCCGCATCAGTCCAGCCCGTCAGCGATACTTCACGCACGCGACAAAACTCGGACCGTTTTATTTCGATACAAGATCCGTGACGATCGAGTTTTGTGATGAGGCACTTGGCGCCAAAGACAAGCAGATCCGAATCTTCCGAGAGGATGCCGTGGATGGTGCCTTGCTTTTCCAGATAGACGAGCTGCGAATCGGCTTCGTACGGAGCAACGACATAGGCAATACCCAACTTCTTGACCTCGTCAATGAGGTTGCGAGCCATCTCTGGTGTGATATCAATGCATTTTTGGAATTCTTCGTCGGCCTTCTTCGTCTTTCCGGCTTTGAGGAGCTCGAGGCCGCGCTTTTTGCTCGCTTCTCGCTTGGCTTCTCGTGCAGACTCGGTTATGGCCTTGGAGGGGAGGAAGTCGCCATCGAACACAAGATACGGCGTAATGTTGTAGTGCTGGAGCATACGGACTCGATACATGCAATAGTCCACATATCTATAAGGAGAGTTAGAGACGGTGTCATCAAAGGACCACTTGCAGCGAGAAAGACGTACCTTTTAGTCGGCTTACCCTGGGCAAGCTGAGATGCACACGAAATCACTCCTTTATGAAGCCATCCATAGGTGTCAATACCCAGCGTCTTGCCCGAATAGCGCTTCAAATCACACGGGTGCTGGATGCTCTTGAGCAGCCCGAGCAGACCAGAGACACCCATAGTGGGCGGTGAGCGCTAGACGCAGGCGGGTTACTGTGGGCGTTTTGCGAGCCGAATGACGGATACAGGCGAGAGAATCGACTGGACAGATCAGAAAAGAGAAGAGATGGGCAGCGTCGACGCTGGTGGCGACGCAGACACAAATGCAGAGATGCAGGTGTGCGCGCTACTGTTGACCGCTATTATGGGCGTGTTTTCAGTGGCTTCTTTGAAGGGTTTTGCGTTGCTGTTGTGGGTGCCCACAGAAGCGACTGGAGCTGTTGGGGGGAAAAAATAGTTCAGGGCGCCCGGCGATAGCAAGTTGCTCCTTGTACAAGTCGCTCAAATATGACAAAGTGACAAAAGAAATAACAAAGAAGAAGGCAAATAGATAAGAACCCCAAAAAAAAAAAGGCAAATGAATAAGAACCAAGAAGAAGGCAAGTGGATAAGAACCAAGCAAAGGTTGGCTTGTGGCCGACGAGAAAGGGAAGAAATCCAGTTGTTCGTTAGTTTGCCTGCTCTGTTGCCGTAGCGTTGAGTGAGAAATTTCCTCGCTAACTGCCTTGCTGGTCATCCCGATTTTGGGGGGTTTGGATTGTAGCAACGGCGCTGGAGCAAGCACATTAACCTGCTGTATTGGTCGTATTTTTAGGTGTTGGACACCCCGTTTCAACCGACTTCACAGCCCAGAATCCCACGGCGCGCTTCTGGGGAGGGCACTGAAACAAGCCCGGGCGGGACAGTTTCTTCCCACTTGGAATGCAAATTCGAGGCTAAACCATATTATTTGGATTACATTTAACACAGATTGTTGCTGTAAAACACATTGTCAGGACGAAACTAAAGCGCTTAAAATTAAAAACGCGTCAATGACTTTTGCGCGTATTGCTTTAGTGCAGGTCTGCACTAGGGTCCACGGGCACAGGGTCCACTTGCGTGCAAACTTTATGTATTAAAACCCAGTAATTGGCCCTGGCTGTCTAGATAATGCCGAGTGAACCCTTTCTGTGGCAAAACCCTTTCATTGTTCCTGAGCTAATGGACGTGCCGTCACGTAATGTCTCGCTTTTATTTTGTTATCGTATGAAATTGTTAGAACTAGTACCAGATTTCACGGGTTCTCGTGATCAAAACAATTTCAATTGAATTTAATCACATTCTTGTTTGTTTGCGCTTGGCAGCCACCGCCACGTAAAGGTGAAAATTCCGTTTCGGTGCTTAAGGGGCACATTTTGTAAATTGCATAGCTCCGTATTGCGTATATCGACGTACTTCAGGCAAGACCACGCATTGGTGAAAGTAACGGGTAGTGCCTTGCGTAAACCCAAAATATATATATCAGAGGCACCAAATGGAGCATGGCCATTTCGAATGGGGCTGTGTGAAGAGCAATGCAAAAGAAAGCGCGAATGAACATACTAAATTGTACACTGAATTTCACTACCGCCTCAATGTGGGTTCGTGCAGGAACACTCGTTTCGTCTGACTATTTGATGCATGCACGTGAAGTGTATTTTAGCCATAATCCACACATGTCATGCCATGTTGAAGTCCGCTTGTCGTTGATTTCAGGGCAACCTGACGCTGCAAACACTATCTTGGTGTTTTTTGATCTTTTTTTTTTTTTTCAATGGAAGTTTCTGCACGTGGCCAGAAATATCTTCGTACGAAGTATACCAAAGAATAGTGGCCCCCGTATTGGCTGCATGCAGTGGCATTCCACAGTCCAGACCCTAGAACTATCGTGATGCGTCTCATGAACCCTAGCATCGACTACAGGCCGCACTGTGGCATGCTCTTGACCGCTCTCGACCGCCACAAGCGACCGACCAAAAATTTCATCTGTAGCTGCAGCCTTCCAAAATCCCTATAGTCTCAATATTTATTTAAAGGCGGTGTGTTTGAGAAGGTTGAGGCAAAAAAGGGGAATTTAGCAAAAGATCTCTATAAAGAAACCTATCTTTTTTTTTACACATTCCTAAAATAGATAAAGTGCTATTTTCCTTCCTGAATGAACGTTAAATTCCTAATTAAGCTTTCTGGTAATCCCAGTCAATGGGTGGGGCCTTGTCTGCAGCTGGCTGACAGCTGGCTGGCGCAAAGGAGCGACTGGCGGCAGAAAAAAAAAACTACTCGGTAGCACAAGAATGTAGAAAAAAGTTTAGATTATTAGCTTTAAAGAGTTTTTGAGATAAGGGAAAGTTTGTTTGTTTACTATTTTATTAACCCAGTGTTTGATTTTTTCATTGGTTCTTCATTGATTTGTTTCATGTTCTTTTCGGCATCATCTTAAATAAAAAAAATACACCCAACGACACAGTTTACCAATATGCCTTCATCATTCCAAAAGGTCAAGAAACAGATTGCCAAGAAGCGCAATGGCAATGCCGACGCTCTGCACGAGTTCTCGAGAGATTCCAAGAGACTGCGCAAGGCTAGCGTGAGAGACGGTCGGTTGGCTCAGCTGGCTGCGTCCAGAAGCAAGAGAGAGCAGCCGCTGCGTAAGTTGTCCCGTCTTTACTACCCGATAAAGTGGCGCATCAATGCTGACGTTGACCATGTTCCTAGTTGAGCGGGCAACTTTCTTCCAAAAGGTGTCGCAGACCAAGGACGGAAAGCCGTTTGAGCTGGATGAGCTGCGCGTTGCGGTTCACACGTAAGTTCGCCCTGATGCTTCCTGCGCGACTGAGCATGAAACTAATCCCGTTATCAGCTATGTTCACCAGTTTGACGAGGAGCTGGATGAGATCAGAAAGGCCCGCCGCTCTGGTCGCCCCCCGTCGACGAAAGAGTACCAATTAAAGACAAAGAAAGAGTCTTTTGAGACTGAGTACAAGAACGGTTTCCGTAAGTTACCCCTCTTTGACTGGCGCACCACAGAGCTCTTTTGGAAGTTTCCTGGGCTGCGGCTGGATCTATTGTGGCGGCGCCGTGTTTAGCATACCTTCAGCCCGAAGGCCCTATTCCACACAGAAACCCTTTTAAAAAGTCTACTGGGTTCTTTTCTACAACGCGAACCCCACGCATCGCCTCCTTGTCTGGCTCTGTTACTAACGTGGCGCACAGTCGTTCCCGATCTCACTCTGGGGGACAACCTGATCATGCTCGCAACGTGGGACGGTAACTGGTCTCATCTTAGCCACGTGAATTGGGTCAAGTTGCCTTTGGATGGCGAGCCGAAGCCTACGAGCTTCCCGCCCAAGGGCCACTGAGCTTGTTGTTATGCTGTCTTTTTCTCTGTTCTTTGCTCGCGGCCTGCTAAGCTGCAGACCTACATGATGCATAGTTTGCTTCTGAAAACTGATAAAGAGTCTTTGCCTATAGGATTGGCCGTGAGTTAAAAAAAAAGCCCTTGCTTGATCCTCAGATGGCCGTGGTCAAGTAGATGGACTGTGTCTTAAGGTAGATACATTTTAGTAAATTGAGCTTGATACCTGTTGTTCCTTACACTGAAAGCACCACAATACCCACTGCGGGCTAGTTACACTATTTTGAACAACCGATGCCCTCGAGAAACACAAATATAGACATGTTTTTCTACATTATACGCTGCCAGGTTTGATGTATGTCTTGAAACTTTTGTGTAGCTGCACAATAGTTATCTGTTAATCAAGACGGTCTAGGCTCTTGGTCACGGCCCATACAGTTAAAATGAATGAGGCTATGAGCATAGCATAAAATGCAACCCATGTACCTTCCGACATAGTGAAAACTGCCTGCGGGAGAAAACAAGATCACAGCGACTGTTTGTACGCTTCTGCATGTTCTACGGAGTATTGACCTCAATTGTAACCACAGCCGACCAGGATGCGGGTGTAATTGTTATTTGCGAATGGCACGAGATATAGTTAATGCAGTGTAATAAAACATATGTGCAATTCTTAGGTCTGAATGCGCTGGCCAAGTAATATAAGGCGGCAATTCTCCGTGTAGTATCTGCTAGCTGCGGCCCGAATCTGGGGCCTAAGTCGCACATGCGAACGGATAGTACGCCCGACGTGTCGATTTGCCTATTTATCCGCTGATTCCAGTGTCGTACGGCACAACTGACAGTTGCAGAGAGACCTCGTTGTAGATTCTCTACCGAGAAAAGAAGGAACCATCGATAACAAGGCAAACATGGAGGAACAAGCTTGCTTTGTTTTTAGCCCTGATTGCACGAGGTTACTCAAGTTTGGGACAGCTTTCAACAACTAGCCAGGGTTGCCAGTAACTGTGTTTAACGCCCGGTGTACAGGCTGCCCCGAATGTTAAGTCTGTCAAATATAGCATGTGTGAGGATGTAACTGTCAGCCCTGGTATTCGAGAACCATTACCTTTGATTGATAAATGGGCTGGTCACTATCAAGGAGGCTGAGGATATTTCTTCGGGGGCGTCCTTTCATATAACTGGCAGGGAATTGTCGCATGAGGACAGGTTCTAATCATGGTGCGACCTACACGAATGACAGCATGTCAGGTGGCTGCATTTCAGTCGCATCCTCAAACAGTTCATTCTACCGCCTTTCAAGGCAATGGTATCCGTGACGATGCATCAGAGGCTCAGGCTTATCTCCTGCCGAGCTCATTTTTGTTGTTTCGTCTTTTGCGTCGTAGCCATTGTGTGTTTCTTCAAGTTGTATTGGCTGCAGTAGTACACAGAGATTCAAGCATGCTACCTGTAACAGCCACCTGCAGGACTTTGTACCTCGTGGCCGGTTTCAGAGCTTAGCTGTAAGTGCATAGAGTGCAGATACTGGCGTACACATGCAGATAGTAGTTTTGTACAGAAAGAAATAAAGAAAGAATAGGCTGCCACAGAAAGGGCAAGGCTAGCAGGGAATGGGCGGGTGACTGCAGAAAGAAGGCTTGACCGCTATTCCATCGGCGGGAGAAGCACCGCAAAAGCGGGAGTTTAGAAGTGAAGGAGAAAGCTGGGCGAGATTTGCATGAGCCTGTGAAGCCCAAAGGCACAGTGCAGTGCAGTGCAGTGCAGTGCAGTGTAGCAGCAGCGGCAGCAGCGGCAACTCTGCCGGGCAGGCTGCCCCAAAGACAAAGAAAAAGAAAAGAACTATGCAGAATAGATACTTGGCAAATCTCTGGCTACAATCGCAGAGAAGGGCATTTGTATGTCAGCAAGCTTGGGAGAATGTGGTACGAACTTGGCGTTACACGGATGGACTCGCCGAGCTGATAGCATGGCAAGTCTAGAAGCCCTGGAAAAAAACAAATAAAGAGCTCAGAAAGCACGAAGCCAAAGAGCAGAGCAGAGCAGCAAACGCAACCCAAGGCAGCACCGCCAGACGGCAGTAGGTACCAAAAGAGTGGGAAATTATTGTGGAAACAATTAAGCATATACCAGAACAGAACAATCTATTATACCTAAGAGTGAAGGTTTATCTAACTACTTTCCAACATGATATATTCCATATTGGTGGACTATATTCAGCCTGGAGATATTCCGACAATTAGTCAAGCTTTCATGGTGAAAATTTCGGGAAACAGACAGCGGGATTCCCTCCCTCAGGCATTAAATCCTCCTGTTTCAACCAGGGCTGGCGCGCACGGCACAAAAGCAGCAAGAAAGAAAACGGGAAAAGACAGGAGAGGAAACGGGAAAAGACAGGAGAGGAAACGGGAAAAGACAGGAGAGGAAACGGGAAAAAGAAGAAAAGAAGAAAAGAAGGAAAATAAAAACGGAAAAATAAGACTCATGGGCAAATGAACAAGAAAGAAAAACACCAAGACGGCAGAGACAATGGACCAACAAGGGAGAAGCCGCTGAAAAAAAAAGGCACGACTTGGCCAACGGGTAATTTACCGCAATTTCTTTTTTTTCGCGCGTTTCAGCTTTTCTCTTTTTGTTGTTCGTTATTTCTTCTTTCATAATTTGTCTTTTCGCTGTACCGACCAAAAGTCAAAAAGTACTAGTTTGTGCCTTTTAACTAGGCACTGATTGCCCGCCCATTTTCTGGTAACTTGAAAAAAAAAGTCTCATTCTTGATATATTTGCTCTAGACAAGAAAATCAAAGACAAATCGTCGTCCTCTGTTGGACAGATGCAAGCACTTCGTTTTTGTCTTTGGAAGGTCAAGGCGAGGGAGGGTCCCGATGGCATGTTGATGGCATAGATTTTGGGTGAATTTTGTATACAAAGATGTGTAGAATTGAGGTACCAAGTACTTACTCACTTAAGTAAGTACGTAGCATTTTGCAAGACCCATGAAGTTGAAAGGGAGGGGGAGGAAATGTAAGGGAAGCACCGCTACGCTGCAAGTAATGGCCAGGATTTTGTGCGTCTGTCAACAATACCATCAAAGGCCTGTCGCTCGATCTGCAATCCTTTCAGGTACAACGACAACCACGTCTCACGCTCTGCTACAGGCTCCTGCTCTTTCTCGCCTGTTCTGCCTTGTCCTGGGTTAGGCCAGACCGGACTTGCCAGGGCGCTCTAAGAGTATGCATGCAGGCTCTATTTCTTTCGCTAGCCACGATCCAACATGTGACATACCACACGTCGCAGAAGTCTCTTGCTCTGCAGTTGCAAGTGCAGGCAAAGTCGGCAATGGACGTATCAGAGCGCAAACGGATGGGCGGGCAAAGCACCCGTTGCTTGGCTTGCCTGACAGCAGAGCTACAGCGTTAATACAACCTTTTATTTGTTGACGTGAAGCGACGCAAAGGTAAGAATAATACGCCCTTTGATCGAACCGATTCACTTCGCGTTAAACAAAGGTGTCTTCCATTTTGGACATGCGGGTAGTACTACTACATATCCTAGTACTAGTAAAGCAGGTATTCTGGCTGTTTCAACGTACGAGACAGGCCGGCTAACAACTACAATAAATTAACACACGAAGCAGGCCTGGGGCTCTAGGTAGCGAATTACCATTTACTTACTACTAGTAGTACAGCCAGCGCCAAATGACGCGAAGATCGTTCATTAACACCCCTACCACCTTGCTTCAACAGCCCAGTTTGATATCTACACTACTATTAGTATGGTATGCAGTACCAGTGGTATTAGCAAGTAGTAGTAGTAGTAGCAAGTACCGGTCTAATATTCTCTAGGCCTGCTCTGCCCTGGCTCTCATTCCATCTTCATTCCATCCTGTGCTTTGCACGTTTGCCAGCGAATTTCAGCGTCCGGTCCAGGCCCGCGGTCATGCCAATAATTGGTCAAACTCTAGAGCTTAAGCCTGTTTTTTTTTTTTTTTTTTTTTTTTTTTTTTTTTTTTTTCATTAGAGAACTACAGAGTATATAAGTAAGTAAGAAAGTATATAGTACTTTCCCAAGTAAGTGTATTTGAGTACCTGCGTCAGTTGTTCACCAAAAATAACCAAAAAAAAATCAATGCAGGTTGTAGGCTGCCCTGAGAAATGAACAAATGCAAGAATGAAGAGGAAGAACGCAAGGGACAAGAAGGCTAATGTAAGCCTAGATGAAAATTAAACATTCAGATTAAATTTGCCGAGAAATCAAGTACAATGCATTGTGCCAAGTCAGAGTACTTTACCATGTTAACCCAATTGCATGCAAGGCGGCTAGACCCAAGAAGAAAGCAAGAAAAAAAAAGAAATACCAAAGAAGAAAAAACAAAGACAGGGTTCCGGCAAAAGCTACGACGTAAAAGCTAGGGCCCTAATGGAAACCAGCATAGGTATCAGCGGAATGCGTTATTACACGCAGCAACCCAGCCGGGGTTGAAAGGAGAACCGAAGATGGCTCATCTCATGTTAAATGCCCACAAGAAATCACTTGTGTACCATGTTCTTTTTTGGTCCGTTTCCAGGGCTAAGGCCTTGGGATTTTTCTTGGATTTTTTTCTTGGGATTTTTTCTTGGGATTTTTTCTTCTTATTTTATTGTTACTCTTGTACACTGTGCTTTTGGTTGTGTTGAACGGTTGTGTTGAACAACACGAGTTGAGTAACTTGTAGTAGTTGTCAGTGTCATGACTTACATGTAAGAGCAAACCTGTCGCCGCATTCATGAAAGCAGACAATCCAAGCTTTGTCTTTTATTATCTATCCGAAAACATCCTTTTTCCGTCTTCATTCTCCCTTAAAGCGCTCTCCTCTTCTTATTTGCTGCTTTTATTCATCTGCGCCTGCCATTGCGTCCTCGTGCTTTAAGTGCTTTTTTTTATTTTTTATTTTATACTTTCTCGGTATGTGCTAGCTAAATCAAGTGTTCGGACCCTCCCTCCCATGTCTGGTCTAATATCACAAGCTAACCCCCAATCGTTGTTTACCTCCCCATGTAGCCCAGACCAGACCAAGCATAGAAAACTCATATAATAACGCCTTGAGCCTCTGCTTTTCTTCTATACTTCTTCCCGTCTCTTTCTGTCTTCAGTCCACCCGACCAAATCCAACTTCCAGTCTCTCTTTTAACTACCAGTCACTCTTTACTTTACTTGCTCTTTTACAACTTGCTTTTCAACCTCACGGTTCTTTATTTTCTGCTCTTCTTTTCATTACTATTTACACTCTTTTTTCGGTTTTTTTTTCATCTCTTCTCAATATCTTCATCATGTGCCACTACATCTCCCACATCCGCGTCTGCGATAGCTGCGCCATCCAGGACACCGTCCTCATCTCCGAGTGCCCCTGCCACCCCGCCCGCACCTCGGGCGTCTTTGGCAGCTGCGGCTCTGGCATCGAAAACACCCACCGTCTGTCTGTCCAGGAGTGCTGGCAGTGCCGCGAGCGCAATGCGCGCCTAGTCCGTACTCGCCCTCTGCGCCGTGTCGGAAACATCCGTGTCCCGCCCATGAACCACGCCTAAATATAGAATGGGCTTCGCTTTGCAACTTGAAAACTGCCAACATACTACCTACCATAATTTTCCTTGCGCGAGCGACCCTACCGCACACACAGCCCATGATATGCGCTGCATAATAGCGAACACGAGGTCCCCTCCAAGTCTACTACTCTTGTTCCGAGGCTGAACCAACCCGCTGCGTCCTGTAAAGAAGCTGCTCATCGTTTGTGGTGTTGCGCTTGTGCTTCACAGCAGCAACAGAAAGACCGTCCCCGAAACCATGTTGTCTGATTAGTCAGGCTTCACCGTCTTTCATGACTTAACGACTGTGACGACTACACCTTGTTACGACCTTGGGATACCGGCGTTTTTGACTTTTTTTTTTCTTTCTTTTTTTTGCTTTCGTTGCTTTTCCGCGTTAGTTATAATATACACTTATTAAAATCATACCAACACGTTCACCGTAGAGTGACACCACATGCGATGCTGTGAAATAGGACAATAGATATATGATTATGGTATTGTACAGGCATGGAGTGGTAAAGTAAACGCAGGCTTTGCAGAAAACACGTGGGTCCAGCGATAGAGGGATAACTAAAAAAAAACGACAAAACAAAGCAACAATACAAACTATAGTACACATGTCGCTCACCATGGCCCCATCTTAGGCAAGAAAGTGCCCATGGCTAAGCAGACATAAAAATTGCAGACGTGAAACAACACGCTTACGAGCGCATGAAAGTGGTCAGGTTCTTCATCCACGAGACGTACTCGGCCTGCTCCTTCGAGTTGGCGTACTCGCCGACAAACATGGCCAGCGACAGGTCAACGCCACGGTCGTTGAGGTACGCCTCGGCCTTGTCCTGCAGCTCCTCGTCCAGGGTGTCAAACGAGGGACCGGCGTACACGTTGGCGCGCGAGTGGGCGACCTCGGCAGAGCTGGCAAACGCCTCGGCAGCCTTGTTGAAGTAGTAGAAGCTGTCAATAGACATGGCACCGTCCTGCACTGTCAGATCGACCGAGATGGCACCAGGGGCCTTGTTGGGCTTCTCAACAACGACCTGCACGCGGATGGGCGTGGGTTCGAGGAAGCTGTCGGCATCGTCCTCAACTTCCTCAGTCTCCTCGGCGTTCTTGTTCTGCTCGGCCGTCTCCTCTTCCTCCTCAAAGGTCTCGTCCTCCAGAAGAGGGTTGTTGTAGCCAAGATCAGCAATGGAGAACAGGACGGTGATCCTGTAAAGAAGAAAGAGTTAGTTAGTCATTCTGTTGGCACCCCAATGTGTAACGCCGTCCATCTCCAACTGGGCCAGGGACACTTACTGCTCATCGCCAACCTTCTTAACCAGCTTAACCTCCTCCGAGCCCGTCGACTCAACCAGCTCAAAGCCGCTGTTCTGCAGGAAATCGGTAATGGCCTCGGGCGTCTGGTCCTCCTTGGACGCCTCCTCCTCAAACTTAAGCTCGCGCTCCAGCTGCGCAACCAGCTTCTCCGCCGACTCGGCAGCCTCAAACGAGCGCGCCGACACCGAGAAGTTGGCCACACGCTGCGCCCTCAGGGCAACGGTTGCCACAACGGGCAGACGGGCGGCGACGCCAGAGGTGGCGCGGGGAAGAGCGCGGGGGGCGGCGCGGGCCAGAGAACGGAGGGCGAACATGGTGATGATTGGTATGTGGTTTAAAATAAGATAGAAGCAAAGCAACTAGTACAAGAATAATGACTTGTTGATGGACAGAAGGAGTGACAAAATTGGCGATAAATCTTGTTTGTAAAGAGCAAGAGAACAAAAAGAAAAAGATCACAATTTTTTTTGTTAGTGTTCACACCTCATCCAAGCAAATATGCCCGTCTAGGCTAAATTTTCATTAGCTCTTGGTCGCATTTGGCAGGCAGAAACGGGCTCCACTTTTGACTTACTAAGCCCAGCATTTCCAGCAGCCAAATCCAGTTTTTGGTTATTGGCCTTGTTATTGGCCTGGCAGCTGGCGGACGTGGGGCAGCGGCTGCCGTTAATTGGACACTCGATAAGGACCGATAAGGTTTATGAATAACGTCAACAGCGAGTAAGGTTACAAGAAAGAGCGTTTTTTAACAGTAGACATGGCACGTCTCAGATGGCGATATATAAAATCCGTGAATAAAATTTCATACCAAAACATATCTATCAGAATAAAATGAAAAAAAGAGCATTGTTTGGTTGACTTATTCACAGTGAACTGGACAAATGGCGTGTACTAGTAGTAGTAGTAGCAGTAGTAGTAGTAGTAGTAGTAGTCAAACCCCAACTGAATGAAGACAAACGCCGACGACAGAAAAACGCACAGGAAATGAAAATACCGAAAAAAGGACAATGTGACGTGAAGAAATGAGAGGAGCAGGCTTCCGTGAGAAAAAGCAAAGGTGAGGAAAGAAAACGCAGAGAACAAAAAAAGACACAACAAGCCCTAGACCGCCAGGGACCATTCTACAACCCACAGCAATACAATCTATCAGCTCAAGAAACCGCAGGCCTTAAGCGCTGTCAGTCGCGTTCGTCGGCGCCGACGCCTTGGCCCCAGCAGCATCCTCGGCCGCCGCGCCCGATCCATCCGCCAGCAGGTCGTCAATGTTCCACTTGTCCTCCTGCGCGCGCTTCAGCACCTCGACACCCTTATCCGTCAGGTCAGGCTTGCCACCGTTACCGCTGGCGTTCTTGAAGAAGACGGGTGTAAAGGGAATACCGGTGCGTTCGCGATCACGAGCCTTTTCGCGCTGGGCTTCTTCCAGCTCGACCTTGAGGTTGGTGGCCTTGCCAAACTGCTTGGCAAAGATGGCGTCGGTAACATTGCCCCACAATGTTAGCGACTCGTTGGGGCGCTGCTGTTCGCGCGGCGGCAGGACCTTGGGCGCGACGTTGAGGGGGTTGATATCGATCAGGGTATGTTGAGCCTCGGGAGGGTGGGAAGCCTATAAGCCGGAATTAGTAATCTGCCGGTTCATCTATGACATCATCGTCTTCATGTCATCATGGGAAAATACTTACAAAAGGCTTGGGCCCCAGAGTAAACGAAACCTTCTCCTTCCACGGGCCACTGAAGCGCACCAGAATATCGGACTCGGGCACGTCCTTGATAAGCGTCTTGTTGTCGTTCTCGGGATCGTACTTGAAAATGATGCCCTCAACCTTGTTGACCGACTTCCCAATCCAGCCACCTTCTTCAAAGTAGACGAGGATGACCTTGAGCTTAGTCTCGGGGCAGGTGATGAAGGTAGTGTCACTGACAGAAACGGTCAGGTTACCGCGCAGGAACCCGGCGAGATAGGCCTCGGGATGCAGCAGCTGGTACGTCTCGTTTCTCTTATCAATGTTGATGAAAATGCCCAGGTTGTGCTCACCGGGCAGTACCTTAACTGAAGTGCCCGTGAACTTGGCCGAAATCTGATCGAAGCCGCGCGCAGTCAGGCCTCTCTCAGGGCACGAAACGTAGAATGCGCTGATCGGGGGATGGTGCGAGGTCTGTTCAGTAATGTATGAGACGCGGACTGGCTTGCTGTCGGGGCTGGATTTGACCTGGTCGTGGCCGGGGACGCCGAGGGAGACGGATGAGGACGAGGTAAGGTGTTCGTTATGGTTGATGAGAGGCGCATTGTTTTCGGTTTCCCAGTTGCACTAGAGAGCCTTGTTAATACTGATACTGGTTATCGGCGTGATATTGTTAGGTAGATTACGGGACGTACGCGGAAGAACTCGCCTAGGCACGAGTTGTAGGGCTTGCACGGGCGACCCTTGGCATACTTCAGGTAGGTGGTGAACCAGAAGCGCAGCACCTCCAGCATACGGTCGAGCTCATCGTCAGACGTACCGATACCGACAAAGGCGTTAGGCGCATCGAGGTAGTTCCAGTATTCGAGGTTGGGTGTGGGCTCGAGAAGTTGCGAAGGAAGTGAGAAGCGCACAGCAGCGAGGTCAGATACGCCAATGAACCTGGAGCGCAGGAGAGGGATTGTTAGCGCCTATGATGCAGATGATATTTAGATGCAGATAGATAACATCGTAACGTAGCAGTTAACTTGTCCCGCTGGTAAAGCGTCTTTTGGCCATTGAGCGTGAAACCCATGCTTATCACTTTTGTGCCAACAAAGAGGTAGATTTCTGTTCGCCAGTTTCTCAAGTGCTGCGGCAGTACTTTGTATCGAAAACTGCCGTCTGTCGTGCTTGTTTGTGATGTGGAGCGGCTATAATAGGCAGCGGGCGGCGGCGAACAAACCATCAGGCGTCAACGAGTGAGGCTGGGTTATAGATGCGAAGCAGCACAAAAAGGACAAAAGGCAGCGCAATGAAAGCACAGGGGGTCCTTACTTCTTCATAATGGAGATGAAGGTCCGCAGCTTGGACGTATCCGAGGGGTTCTCTTCAACAACAGTTGACGCCATCTTGACTGTTTTTGCGAAAATGAGATTTTCTTTCTTCTTTGGTCCTCAGTCCTTGACGTAATGACGTTGTTCGCGCGGCGATATAGAGGAATAAAGATAGGAACAAAAAGTAAAGAGGAGAAGGAAAAAGAAAAGCAAGCGAAGAACTGGCAGAAAAAAAAGGATCGATGAAGGATATCGGCTGTAGCGTTGAGGGTTGCTCGAAGGCGGGGAGTTTTTTCGAGCAAGGCAAGGATTTAGTACTAGAATCCAAAGCCAGGCTAAGCTAAGCCCAGCTAGAAAGCAATGAGCAAAGAAAGAAAGAACAAAGCAGGGATTTGGAAAGACACCGCCTTTTTTTCGGGACAAGCTTTTGTTATTTTTTCTCACTTCTAAGTGCGGGATATCCGCTATTTGCTTGATTTAATTCAACGCTTTTCCTGTTTTGTTTTTTTTTTCTGGTTGCAAAAATGACAGAGGCAAAAAGACGAATGAGAAAAGGGAAGAAAAACAAACCGAACAATGACAAAGATGGCAAAGAAACAAGAGATGATTTTCGAATGCAGGCGAAAGGAGACGGCAAATGCCAGAACAAGCGTCGAAGCCAGGAACGAACCAAAAATCACAAAAAAAAAAACAAGCCCGTGCTTGCCGACAACGATTGGCGATGGTAACTTGGTAATGGGAAAACGGGCTTCTTACCCGGGGCTTCGTTCTTCATAGTTCGTAGAAGGGACTCGCTGATGTCACCGCCAAGTTAAATCGGGCAAAAAGGGTTAAAGATGGCATGGAGCGGAGCGGTGATTGCGGTTTATGATAGCGATAACGATAACGATGGTCCCTAAGTTAACACTGTGCCTTGGTTCAGCTCAGGCGGCCTCATGTTGTAAGCTTGCAGGGCATCGCACCGTGCGATGAAATGACCGCTACTGTCAGAGCGCACATGGCAGGCCCCCGCTACCGTTACCGCTGCTGCCGTTGCATCATATCGTATCCGTCTTGGCCCGCAGCTGTTCATCCGAAGCCAGAACGCCGGTTTGCCGTGGCTGCCGGGCTTGTCTGTTTCGTCTAGCTAGCCCCTGTACACCGTATTTGTCCCTTTTTTGTCTACTGTCTAAATACTGTCTAAATACTGTCTAAATACTGTCTAAATACTGTCTAAATACTGTCTAAATACTGTCTAAATACTGCCTAAATACTGTCGGGACATCGGAATTTGATGTACCAAGCATTCGATAAGCTGTCAATGAAGTTGCACTTGTTTTGCATAGCAAGAGATATCGCATAGAACTCCATATGAAGTCAGTCTAACAAGAGTTGTCGGTGCTTTATGGCGGTGCATTGCATCACAGAAGCTAGCGCCTAGATGCGTAGTAGTTGCTTTAACTTTTGTAAATCCCTCGAGAGTGCAACCAATCAATAGTGCACATGGCTCTGAGACTCCAGTCATTCGACTCCTAGCCAACAAGTCACAAGAATGCCAAATGTCAGCAGAAGCATCAAGGTTAAAATTTAAATAAGTGAATTGCAGTTTGTAACCTCTTGCTTTTCCATCTTGTGATTTTGAGATTCTAGAAAAAGAAAATCAGGGTTCCGGGGTCCCGGGGTCCGTCCGACAAGGCTGGGGCCGAAAGCTCGGATGAATCGGAGCAATATGCAAATACTTATTTATATTGATACTTAACTTCTACCTAGGCGCCTCTTTAGCGCAAACGATGCTAGACTGGATACTGGATGTGAGCAAGACCCCTACATTGGCCCACTAGCAATACAAGTATCCAGGGCCTAGAGGGCCCTAGATAGAAATCTGTGACATGTCTCGGCATTGCTAGTGTCCCATAAAAAAAGAAAAAAAAAAGGAAAAAATACACTACGGTCAAATGCGATAGGAAAAACATCAAAAACACACTAAGCTAGGAGCAGGAGGCAGAGCAGAGTATACGGAGTAAGTACTACGGAGTGTGTAAGGTAAGTAGACCTCAGTCAAGTCATAAGGTAATGGACTAACGACTAGACACTACGGTGTAGACAACGGCGAGCAGTGATAAGCTAAGGGTTGACGCAAGGAAACACGTGCACGTGAGATCCCACGCTGATGTAGGATTTCATGTCCAAGTTATATTAACTGCTCGAGAGTTTTGTTTTATGTTTTTAGTTTTGCTCTTAATAAAATAACCTTAGGACTCTGAAATATTACACCAGATTGAAAAATCATCTCGTTACATAGTGAGCCATATACGAGCGATGTGCTTGAGGGGTACATCGACATAGGAAGGAGAGAGAGCTTCTAATTATTGTGTTAGCTATAGGAGAAAGAGGGTCTTGCAGTGCAGGCAAGAGGCTTTTCACTAACGTCAACGAGACATAGCAAAATATACTTTTAGTGAAAATTCGACACGAAAACTTGGGAATGTCCTCATTGTTTGAACAGGATAATCAAGAGAGGCACCAAAAGGTACCATCTCTGTAGTACTTAAGAGGAAGTAGAACATGCGGGTATTACTATCATAGCATCTTAAGTTGTATTCCAGCTACGGTATAGTATTTCATACAATCGGTCGTGGAAAAGTCACACCACAAAAGTTGAACGATTAGGGTTGGGATTAGATCAGATGAAGACATCACTCACGTCCGACAGACACTTTTTTGCGTATTAACTACAAGTAGTAATACAAGTTAACTCAAATTGATAACTACAAAGCTGATTACTCAAGGAGCTCATTGATACTCTGTGATACTAGCCATTCATGATATGATTTACATCATATTGTGTTTATGATTTTATTCTCCTCTGGCTGCGGGGACTTCATGGGGCCATAGTTATTGATTAGTCCATGTCGTGTGCCATGTGAACTTTAGTCTTGATGAGCTAATGGGATATATAGACTCGTAGATTGGCTGTTATCGAAGGGGAGGTAAGTCAGCAACGACAATAGCCAGAATGTGGTTGAGGCGAATGTATTGCTCCTGTCAACTCTATACTTTAGAAACGATCCATCAGGTAATTATACAGTTACGAAGGAGTGGATATCAAAGAGCCTCAGAATTAACAAAAATAAATGATTTTACAATCCTGCAATTTGAGATGCTTGGCTCAACTTGGGCCCAATCTTCTATAACAATATAGCTAACCTGAAAGGATAGAGACTTTGGATAATGGCAAGCATAACAAGAAGGTACGTCACTTAATGCCGAGCGCCACTAAATAATGCACTGGATGACTTAAAATCAAGGTGAGTACGACACCGGTTAGGACAGAAAATTATAGCCATTGTCTCAGTCGTGTGCTACATCTTGTTGTTACACCAAGATATACTCTGGGTGAAATGAATGACCATAATACTATGTGAGATTAGCTTCTAACAATTTAAGGCTTATTGACATCAGTTGGTTATATTCAAGATGCTTCAGTATTACCACTGCTGATAGAAACTATGTTACCTGAATCAAATCACTGCATACAGGCAGAGATCGACACGTAGATGATATAATTCCTCAAGTAGAATATATACTAGTCCAGTGAGAGATTTCTTTTTTTTCGCTGTGCATCGTAACTAGGTCATGTATGACGGTAAATGTACACCTCTTCACCCACAAGCTTCGTCTTTTCTAAGCTCTGTAAAAGTAACTGTGTTTATTTCATTGCTGCGTGGATCAGAAGGCGACGAGCTCTTGGGGAGTAAAGAGGGGCTTCCTCGGATTTATGTGCAGTATCAGAGAAACATTCAAATCCATTCTGATCTTTTTCGCAGATTCATCGGGGGAAGTACAGTTTATTGCATACATTCAAGAATAGAGGAGAGAGGGGAAACAGCTGTGTGTTTTATAACTCCTGCGCGGTGCAAGACAGTTCTTCTTTGTATAAAGATAGCTCTGGAATATATTATCCTAGTAATAGTAAAGACTTGAAGCCTTTGAAAAAAAAGAGAATGGTTGAAAGTGAGATGAATGATCAAGTTGACGGTCAAAATGAAGTGAGGCTCTGTAATTAATAGGCTTTCGTTTTGGATTTGCGTCCAGATGTAGTTTGACCAAACTCAACAATTTCTGATGACCATACTTAATTATCTAAGAATTGAGATGATTACAATGAACTAACTAAGTAGGATAGCGATCTTTGAGACTGCATGTTATTTGGACAAGTGGAGGCGAACTAAGGATGAGTTAAGCTACACAAACTGTATACGTTACACAGACAAGAAAAATAGAGGGTCATACCCATAAATGGGCTGAACATGAAGTTTAAAACTCGGACTCTATGATCGACGCTGATACGAGCGACGATGCGCAATTTGGGCCTGTAGCATTACGATACAGTCGACGATCTGGAAGTTATTGGCGCTTAAGCTTTAACGACATGATTGATTCACTGAGCTTGCAATCAAGAGATTGACTGAGAAATGGACAAAGATGTAGAGTATCCATACCATATAGTTGTAAGTTGCTGTATACCCTAAAAAGATGATGCCAGTCGCCAGTACATCATCTTGGTATTACGATCTCTGTAGCCAAACCCTAAGACGCAGCTACCCGTACAAGTTGTGGCATGATGCAGCCCCTTGGCGTCGGTTTCTTGGAAGCGAGCTGCTGCAGAGTAAAAATGACATTCTCATGTCGTTCACGTGTAATTTGTTGGGCCAACGCCTGCCAATCACCTTATTAGTACCAGTTTTCGACAGCGACTGAAGCAAGCTCAGTTTGTTGATCTAGTGCAGTAGATAGTCTTTACACTACTTCCGGGAAAGGTCACCATAAGGACAACAAGTGAGCCTTATTATTTTCGGGCACCCTGGGACACGAAGATTGAAATAGCAGCGAGCTGCGGTGGCGAATGAAGTCAAAATCAACTTGCAGTGCGCTACAGAGACCTCGGGCTATACTACGTATGTCGAACAAAAATACCCCGAACCAGGTATTACTTAGAGCAGTACTCGGTAGGTCGTTTGTCTATTGAAATTTGACACTAGCTGAGTCCCGACGAAGAAAATTTGGGTGTGAATTGGTATAGCCCGTGTTTTAAAAAATATGGGAAAAAGGACCGCACTGTTTCTGCTCCTTAGACGCAAGAACGCGAGAAATAAAGTACTGAGTACAGCGACAAAATAGGACTGAAGCTGAAAGAGCCTTATTTACAAGTACAGCTGCTAAATCAGAGGGATATCGGCTCTGATGACAGGTCTTTTGTGATTTTTAGTTGACAAAAAAAACACACAAACAGCAGGCCGATTACAGGAAAAGTCAGTAAGATGACGCCTACAGGCTGCCAGAGACCAGCTGGCTGCGGGCTGTCAGTCAGTAATTTAAATACAGTGTAAGTACTCAAGTACTGGGCGGCTCGAAGCAATGTAGAGATTCAAAAGGAGTAGCTGGTGTGGAGAAAAAGGCTGAATAGACTGTTTTGGGCATGTGGCAGAAGGGCAATACACTCCGTACTGCATATTACGTAGGGCGAATGATATGAATCGAATCAAATACGAGAATAAGCGTGGCAAGTTTCGTCTGACAAAAGATTGGAAGGAGAGGTAGGCGAAAAGAGCTTGTTATTGTTGGTTGGGATGTAAGTACAGTGTATACGGCCGAGTTGGATGAGATGCAAATACGGTGTACAAGTATACGGAGTACAGTAGCACGACAGAACAAACGATAGAAGGCCTTGGAAAAAACGCCATACTTTTTTATTTTATTTTATTCATTACTCTCATGGAGCCCGAAAGTACGCCATACTTGTATATGTAGAGAATTTACAGGTGAGGTTCTCTGAAGGATAAACAACCCTGGTCCTAGTCATGTGGAAAGACAGTATGCACGGCTATCGCCACGGGAGTGGTGAAGCGAGCGCTATTTAAGGGTTTGTAAGTGCCCTTGGTCCTTTTACTCCGTATAATGTCAAAGGCTATAGCGGAAGCCGCGCAAAGCAATTACGCTAAGAGAATACAAGCTGAATGCGACAGGTCACAGGTCATTATTATTCACTGCGCAAACCAGAAATGTTTACTAAGTCCCAGCCAGCGGTCGGACAATCGACAGGTAGACCAAAAATGAACAAAGTGCAACTGATCTACAGCGGCCGGTAGCGTTGCAACACTACTCTACTCCGCATGAAGGTAAGTACTTAAGTGTGTATGAAATAGGACATACGGAGTAGAAGCTCCTCTTGCGCTTTTTTCTTTTTTTTTTCTTTTTTTTTTTTACCAATGTTTCAAGAGCATACATTGGGGCAGTGCAAAGAGTTCAGCCGTGAAGGGAAATGCACAGATCCTGAAGCGGACCTAATGGGCGCATGGAATGACAAACGAAGCGTGAGGAGAAGAGCTGATCCGATGGGTTGGCAGCAAGATGTCGCTTGAGATGGTGAAATCAGGGTGCCTAGGATATTAGCCATGATTGTTTTTCAATGTTCTAGAACGCTAGTTTTCTTGATACGAAGTAGATTCAGCTGTTGACTCTCAAATTCTGCATACGGAGTAGTACCGTGTAACCCGTAGATACATGTGTTTGAGCGCCAAAAGAAAACCGGCGGACTTGGAGTTTGCATAAGAAGTATACGGAGTACAGAGTACTACTCCGTACTACTACGTACTAAACCCCGTACAGAGTATACAAAGTACAAAGTATAAAGTACGGAGTACATAGATAGTGGCAAGAGTGTGAGCACTTGACTGTGTACTTTATAAGTTATGACCAAAATGAAATAATTAAGGATCATCTGTAAGCTTCAAGTACCACGCCACCAAAACGGAAGATCGTCGCACTACGAAGTAAAAGATGTGACTGTGAAAAAAAACAGGTTCCTCGAGCTCTATTGAGAGCTTAAAACGTAGAGTGAGAAAGTGGCACGAGAGCAATGTCCTTTCATCTTGTGTAATAATGCCTTTTAGCCAAAAGTGACTGTCAGTAGTGCAGGAGTAAATGGAATAACAGTCAATATTTAATGACGCAGCGGCCACTGAATTCTACCAGAGTAAAGTAGTATGTATACACCGAAGTACTACGTAGCACTTTTTACACTACAAGTACACATTATCCACCTGGAGATATACGTACTCCGTAGTAATTTGGAATGAAACAAACTGGGCGTTGGCAAAAGGAACGCAATATTTATGCAGAAAACCTTCAAGGAAAAGCGGCAAAAAAGAAGTACGGAGCTACGGAGTACGTACTTAAGAAAAACCGAGGCATGGGCTCCTGTTAGCCAGGTGCAGTCTAGAACTCAAGTGACGACATAGTGCAGCGCTTCAAAAGTGAGTTGCAGTGTTTGGTGCAGGCTTGGCCGTACCTTTAGAACACGCTTTGAATACACTTTAAAATGGTGTACTCTATACACGCGCGTTATCTAACAGTACCATGGCGCGAATTACTCTGTATATCTTCCGTATAGAAACGCTGCGTAACTACGGAGTACGGAGTAGAACTCACTGTACACAGTAAGGCATCTTGAACGTCCTGAAGCAAGCACTTCCTGGCTTGGAATGTTATAACAGGCCAACATAGGTAAGCATACCGCTAGCCGTTTATCCAAGGCAAGCTGATTAGGATTTATCAATAAAAATAGCAGTTATTACAAGTAGTTAGTTGTTTTGCGGACGAGATTTGAGAAGCAAGCCGTGACAAATACTTTGCTTGCATATTAATCCCTCCAGCGTGAATCACAGCACATACGATGTACACGAGGCTATTTACCTATTTCATCCATGCAGCAACAAGCAGAGCAACAAGCAGCTCCTGAAATCCTTCTGTCCCAAACGACAAAAATATCCCAAGAGAAGCCGTCTGAAATCTTCCATGTTGCGCCCCCCCCCCCC
>LKBB01000029.1:109066-176271 GCA_001513885.1 Thielaviopsis musarum
GGGGGGGGGGGGGGGGGGCACCAAAAGGATGCCCTGATAGCACGCCTTTTTGTCGCTTTGCATTCCTTCTGCTGCAGCAAACCACTTTTCTTTCAGTTTTTCACATCTCTGCTCTAGTTCTTTGAATTCTCCGGCAAAGTAGGGGTTCTCTAACTTTCTAGCTCTATGTCATGTTCATGTTAGCTCAATAACAGACTTGGCAAAGCCACTCCCCAAAAAATAAAAACGGAAACCCTATTCGAGGCCTGCCTTTCGACTCCCTCTAACAAACAACTCCTACCAATAATAAGCGTTTTTGTTACGGCTGAGTACGCCGTATTCTGTCGATCATTTCCTAGATTCCCCGTTGTAAAGTTTATGGTGTATAGTGCGTTGTCTTCTATTAAAACCACTGTACTAAAATCTGTGGCGCAGGCCCCTCTAGGTCGTGTCCCACAGAAGCTGCAAACCCTAGCGACTAGCTGTTAACCAAGCCATTACTTTCCAAAGCTGAATGTTTTGATCACTGCCATCTTAAGCTTTCGAATACATAGAAAGTAAAGGAAGAACTTTACATCCAGCAATTTGGCAAGCCATGATTTTTCAGATGGGCTTAAATAGGAAACAGACCTTGATCTGGAATTCCAATAACAGCAGAGCGGATACCTGCTAGGTTAAATAAATCTGACACTTATTTATTCATCTGACCGTGAACCGAGCTATGCTAATTCCTGTGTTGACCTGATTTTCTGGTTTTTGTTTTTCGGTGCCAACATATGTAACATGACCGCCACAAGGGCTACCGAGCTGCAGAGGGAAGTCTAGACCATGTTGTAGATCTCCTGGAGTGGCGATATAGTATCAGAAGGCCATCATGGTGGAGGCCATAGTATAGACCTTGGTTGCCAAGTGGGGTTCTCCTCCAACTTTGCCATAAATGAATCTAGCCGTTGCTGATAACCCCACGGATCTCAGTATAACAGGACGGGCGGCGCACCACACTTACGCAGAAAGTTCCTGTTAAGCGCCTTCAGCGCATACCTGCGACACCCACCATGTAATACTGCGGCATAGCTAGCTGTGTTATGCTTTCTTTTTCTTAGTTATTTTGAACGAGGCACGGAGATACAAGCCCGCGGCATTACTAACCCGAGTCTGGCTCTCTTTCTCGCACGCAAGGGACTCTGACGAGCTCTAATTTGAAGTAGCAGAGATAATTCGGACGAGGCACGACATAGTTTGGGGCGGTAAGCATTCCCGTTTGGTCGCTTTGGTGTCATAGACGGGGAGGTATTGGCTTTTTAGGGGATTATGAACCCAAGATACCGTTGCCGTGGGAATAGTAACTGATCAACATGTTGTCTTGCAGTGGATTAATGACATAATGCATGCTACAGCTACTCGCACCGCCATTGCATTGTCTTCTTCACTATAAATACATTCGCTTTATGACTCGGTTGCACTGCTCAACAAGCACATACATGATCAACAGTTGTAGCAACTGTAATTTACAGAATTAACAAGTTATCCCTCACATCAGCCATGCATGAGAGCGCGCAAGATATCACTAATCAGAGTTCTGCCCACCCGACAAATCGCTGGAATAACCAGAATCAGCAGCCATTGCTTGTCTTGGTGACCCAAACCTGACTGCGAATCCGGCTGGCCAGTCAAGTGGTTTCCATTCCAATTCAACAAGAGTGAACTTGGCATCACGGTGAGTCTAGAACTACTTTTTTTTCCAATGCTCGACTGCCTTGTTTCACTGGGCTGGATCCTGGTCTGATTAGTAGACAATTTAGTGCCCTACCAGCGTTGGGCTTTTCAACTGCGACATGTTGGGCAGTTATTTTTTATTTGTTTCCTAATCCCCTGGTGACACAGTACTCAAATGTGGTGCAACAATTGGTCCCCTTCAAGTATAACTACAACCCCGAAACAAGAAAGTCTGCTACTAGCAGTCCTGTAAAGATATCAGCTTTATCTTTTGTAAAGTTGGGCGTATGTTGGGTTATGTACACATCTACTGAAGCCTGTTGAGTATTAATATAGTATGAGCAAGCTTAACTGAATCCCGATATTATTCTGGCGACAATTATCAACACGCAAGTCCATTTGGATCAGATGACGCCGCACTGAGTTCAACGAGTTTGAAAAACAAGACATGCGCGAGAAAATGACCGAGTGCGCGGCACAACTATACCTCTCTTGCACCGAGACATATCCTGTGCCACACGCCATTGTCTAGGCCAACATAGACTACTACGCCATCAATTGGCAGAAACACCCCTCGTGGCTCTTCGAGAGTCTCCTTTATTCTGCTTTAATATTTACGCACAAGAAGTAAAAGGCTTACACTCTGAGACATACGGCTTGAAGGCTTATGAAACTGCTCAGGCCCATAGGGCGTCGGGGTCGGGGACAATAGTCCTAATTTGGAGGTAATCGAAGTGTTGATTTGATTGGGCGAGCTGTATCATAATGATTGATACGCTTGATACAATGTCGAAAAACTTAGCTGATGAGTATACCAGATTTATACTCCTGCTGAATTTCCGAATCAAGCATGTTGCAGCCACACGGACGAACCAGTAGCTCTTTTTGGATACGTCAATGAACAGTCCCTTAATATCAGGCCGTCCTCGCATGACCTCATGCAGTATCAGTAATACCTGCAGTGTCCCGAAATATATAGTCTACGTTGCCTTCTATCACAACGACATGTAACCTTGTGCTTTGTATGCGTTGTATATTTCCCTGTTTCGAGGCATAATTACAGGGCCATGGCTTAGAAGTCAGGTATTGGTATGTGGCTTTCATATCAATGTTATACCAATGGTGACGGCTTAGCAAGGGCGAAGGCTTGGGTGTTCTTGGGTATGCTCAGAGTGGTAGGACAAATGCCCAAGGTTGGGCTGTCTACTCCGTAGTGCATTGTGGCAAACTGTATTTCTAAGACAGAGGCGGTTCTTGTTATGACATGGCCGATAGTCTCGGAGGGTCAATCGAGACATGAGGTATCTATAGAACTACAGATTCTTGTAATATGTGGATTTGATGCAAGCCACTTGAAAAGGTACACATACTCGGTGACGCTGCTATACTATATTTCCGGTGCCTTTAGCGACTCCTGTGAGGTGTGTCTATGGAACGATTGAATATACGACATCGGGTTATGAGACAAGTTCTAGTACAGATTTATACGGTTCTTCTACGATGTCTCAATGATGAATCCTCGTATTGGCCCTCTGGAGTACCGTAAAATGGATATATCTAGTAAGCTAAAGAGGGAAGAGGAATTTATGAATAATATTTATTTTCTCGGACTTATGCATGGTTATGGAGGTTTTCACCAGACATGAGAGGTGGTGTAGTACTAATAGCTAGTTTTAGGCCCTGACCAACCACAAGCGGCATGAAAAGGCCGGTAGTAATTAAAGAACTCAAAACAGTTGCGTATATGAGAGCGACGTTGCCGAATATGATGCTACACGTTGCATCTCGATACCCCGAATTCAGAAGTTCCAGAAATGCGCGGCCGTTGCGGAATGTATGTAGTCAAAAATGAAGGCTAGTAGCTCGCTAGATCAGATGATATTGAGTTCTACAGCCTATTAGATATGAGAAGCCAGCGCTAGGGTATGACTTATGACTAAAAGGGAAAGAGGCAAGTGTTCTGGCCACTTATTGACAACTGTTGGGGATCATTGTGTTACGCAGACCCTAGCTGGTATAACCCCTCGGTTATATCAAAACCCTTGCATTCTAACCCTCCACTCCGGCAAAGTCGGCTTTTGTTCCTGCGGGAGCGGGTTAATATGGGTCTTTTCATGGCTGCGGAATTGAGGCCGTCGCTACAAGAACTTTGCTTTGTCTGCTTTTTTTTTTTTTTTTTTTTTTTTTTTTTTTTTTTTTTTTTATATTTATATTCTTTTTTCCCAATGATAGAATTTTGAAGCGCTTAATGGTGGGTAACAAGAAGGGAAATTCTGTTCTGGGCTTTTCTCTTTACCCTGACTCTCAGTTTTTTAATTTGACTTTTAATGCGCCTTGTATAGATTTGGTGGCTGGATCAAACTCAGTTTATAGGGTCGGGTTCAGATTCGAACTTGCGACTGCCACGTCCTTGATGAATTTTTTCTCCAAGTGGTGATAGCTGGATGAGAATCAGTGACTGTAGGAGTGTGAGAAGAGCAGTGAAAGTGTACGATGAAGGCTTCTTGTGGTCAGCCAGTGCTTGGTCTGAGTGGAAGAATTTAACGATGGAGCGAAGGTGTGATTGACAAACATATAATATTCCACTAGATGAGCACACTTATATCTCACTGAATTTACTTGAGACCCAATGGCTATCGAGTCTTTCTATAGCCTTCAGTCTAGATGAGATTGAGGAAATATTGATTGTTGATCACCTCATATATTAGGGTACTGTCCGGAAGACCAAGAAAGTAAAGTAGTCTGCTTTTGCACGAGATAGGACTCGCCTATATACTTTTAATGATTAATACTACATCGCGGGCCAAATGACGATGTCCAAATCACATTAGACTTCCTAGTAACTGTAGAAATGGGGCATTGGAGTATCAAGCGGTGCCGATGCCGACAACAAGGGGGGGGGGGGTTGGCCTATATGGTGATATATTGGGGCTGGTTGGCACAAATCAACTACAATACTCGAGCGAATGAGCTTTAAAATCATGTATTAGCATTGAAGGGGAGAGGGGAAAATAAATAGTACATGACCTTCTCTCCATGGCTGTGTGTTATTATGACTTGCTTGATTAACGACAACAACGCATTACAAATATAGGTAATCATAATTTACCGCCTTTATCGGGGCCCATTCAAAGACTCTGACATGTAGCTTCTCGTTTACATGCAATCACCCGGCCTAATGCGCATTCAGCGAACATAAAAACACTACGGTTACGGATAACTTGCAGACGTGCCGGACATAAGAGACAGTTTATGAGAATAGATTGAGAGTAAACGTAAACAACACGGCTTCCAACGGTGGGTGCTTGGCCTTGAAAAATACGCCAAGACCCACGATGCATCGGGGAATAATAGGCACAATAAGAGTTTGGTCCATCGCGGGTAAATTTCTGGCTTAAGCTGTTTGCTGACTTTCAGGTCTCGGGAATAAGCCTATGCGGGTTACGTCCCTTGGGCCAGTGGTACGCGTTTGAAGTTACTCCATAGAAAAAGCAAACGAATAAGCCAAAAGGGCGAATAACATTTTTGATGGGAATGATTGCCCACTGGCGAGTACGGAGCTAGACTCGACTGGGTCTGGTATAGGAGGATGGCAGTGAAGCTAAATGCATATTGGATTAAGGGCGATCCCGAGTTGAGAGAAAAGAGAAGAAAAAAAGAGTTTGTTGGTTTTTGTACGACAGCGAGGCGGAGTTTAGCGGCTAGATCAACGGCATGATGCAGAGGATGAAGCAGAGGGGGTTGATTTTGACAGAAGGAAACATACATGTACACGTTGTCGAATCAGAGCGGCACACGCAAGAAGGTGGACAATGGCTGAATAAGAGTGGTTTAGCTGGGCCAAGCCGGAGATGAACTCCGTAGTGGTGCCTACAAGAAACGAGCAGCCATAAGAATATGAACTCACTTGGCAGCCTGAGAATGTGACGGCGTGGAATGTGGCAACCCGGAATGTATGCCGTTTTAGAAAGTACGATCGAGCTGTCTATAGGGTTGTACTGGTAGAATTTTCCGGACATGACATGATTGAAGTTGCTGTTTGTGTGTAGCATGCCAACTACGTTTGACAGGTGTAGTCTAGAAGCTGTAGAACGCCGGGAAAGTCTTGGCAGCTGTGAAACTTGGATCACATAGCGGACATTATAAGGCCTGTGAAATTTGGAGTTTGACGCGCTGTGAGCTGTGAGCTGTGGGTGCATATGCATTTGGTGTAGAAGATGAAAGGTAAAAAAAAAAAAAAGAAAAAGAGAGATAAAAAAAACCCGTTGCAGACAAGGAGGAGAGAGGAATTACATCCTTGCCGTGCAGCCCAAACTAGCTTTGCCGGAGTTTTGACCCGCCGAGATTCTGATAAACACCATTGAAAAGGAAGATTGCTAATCAGCAGCCTGAATAGCATCAGAGCAGGTGAGTTGTTTGGCCCATAAGCGAGGCCAGACAAAACATAGTTGCAGTGAAAGCTGGAAAGTGAATGATAATGACAGGATGGGAGTTATAATGATAAAAGGTGAGTGACAAATGACGACGAATTAAACTTATGCTGCCAAAACAAATGGACTTACTTCAGTACTTAAGTACTTCTATAAGTACGTCCTTGGTCGTACCCAAAAGACGGAAAAATGGGTGGGTAAAAAGAATGGCATCCCTTGTGCTGACAAAAAGGAATAATGTCCGGAGTTCTTTTTTTTTCTATGGAGTTTTTAGAGGTATACTCCGGAGACGTGTGATTGCTGTAGTATTTTCCTGTTTGTTATTTGTCCATTACTCACAAAAAAACATTGGCGTTATGTTTATCGAGGAGGATTGTAATATAAATACTACATAAAAAACCAGAACAAAAACGTTCTTGGCCGACACGCCGTACAGAAGATCCGCCAGGCGACATAATAGAGGAAGGACTTATGAGACGAGAAAAAAATGGGAAAAGAATTTTCGTCGTGGAAAACCTGGGATGGACCTTTTTTATTTTCCTGTTTTTTCTAGTGCCCTTCTTCCGCTTAAGAATTTTCTTAGCATACTTCACCGATTTCTTCTATAGCCGCGGCCAGCGGAATCCGGGCTCATTTCTTTTTCCTTTTCTTTTTTTCTCTCTTTTTTTTTTTTTTTTTTTTTTTTCGTCAGTCACTTTTTCCGCAGTTACATTTATAGGAAATAAAGCCTTGAACAAAAATGAATCCTTGTGATATCTGCTCCGCTTTCTCTTTTCTCATGTAAATATAAAATCCTAACGGCTTCCTTTGTCTGCTGTTTTCGTTTTTATTCTTCTTTTGCCGTCCAAGCCGAATCTGACGTACGCTGGCCTCGGCTACCAAGCTCTATGATATAAGGCCCCAGCCCCGGCAGTTGTCTTCTTTCTCCTCTTCTCTTTTCTTCAAGTACCCCAATATCACCCCCAAAAAATGTCCAAAGGTCCAGAGCCACTCTCGCCCACAAGCGACATGGAGTCGCAAACTCCCAGCCCTACGTTCTCCACCCCCCGTGAGTCCATCGAATCTGACCCACTCGCGCCGCTCGAACACGCCCTCACGCCCGTCCTCGAAACAGAGGAAGAGCGCGCCGCCCGCGAGCCCATCACCTATGTGCGCAGCGGCACCAGCATGGCGTCGGTGGCCTCACGTCCGCCCGAGTTTGAAGTGACCTTTTCGGAAAACGACCCCGAGAATCCGCGTAACTGGCCGCTGTGGTATCGCTCGTGGACCATGTTTGTGCTCTCGTTTAGTACCTGGTTGATTGTGCTGTACAGCACGAGTTACACGGCTAGCATCTCGGGATATGTCGAGGAGTTCCACACCACGAGCACCATCGCCACGCTGGGTGTTACTACCTATCTGCTTGGACTGGCAGTGGGAACGCTGGTTCTAGCACCGCTAAGCGAGATTTACGGCCGGCAGACGGTGTACCTGGTGGGAATGATTATGTCTTCCATACTAATTGTGCCCTGTGCCACTGCAAAGTCTCTCACCGGGCTCATCGCGACGCGCTTCTTTGGGTAATGCTTCCCCCTCTGTTTTACTACCTCTGGTGCTAACACTACCAGCGCTCTCTTTGGAGCTGCCTTTATCGCCAACGCCCCCGGCTCGATTGTTGATATTTCACACGAAGAATCTCGCGCCCTCGCCATGTCGCTATGGTCCATCGGCCCGCTCAACGGCCCGTCCACCGGCCCTCTTGTCGGCGGCTTTGCCTTCCAGTACCTTGGCTGGCGGTGGGCAGCCTGGATTGTGCTGATTGCTAACGGCGCTGCCATTCTCTTTCTGCTGACCCTGCGCGAGACGTATGCGCCGACGATTCTCAAGCGCAAAGCTGCGCGCATGCGCAAGGAAATGGACGACCCACGGTACTGGTGCAAATACGACCAGCGCGTGTCGACCATGCACCTGCTCAAGGTGAACCTCAGCCGGCCGTTTATCCTGGCGGCCACAGAGCCGATTCTGTGGTTCTTCAACATCTGGATCTCGCTCATCTACGGAATCCTGTACCTGTGCTTTGTGGCCTACCCTATTGTCTTCCGCGAGCACCGCGGCTGGGACGCGTCGCACTCGGGCATGTCGTTCCTCGGCATCGGCACCGGCACGCTGCTGGTGATTGTGTGCGAGCCCCTGCTCCGCAAGCTTATCAACCGACAGCCCAAGGACCCGCACACGGGCAAAACGCTGCCCGAGGCCACGGCCGTGGTCATGATCATCGGGGCCTTCCTGACGCCCATGGGCCAGCTGGCGTTCTCGTGGACGTGTTTGCCAACGCACATTCACTGGGCCCTTCCCATTTCTTTTGGCGTGCTCTTTGGTGCCGGCAACACGCTCAGCTTCATTTATGGATCCAACTACATGGCGAGCTCGTACGAGATCTACGCTGCCAGCGCGCTCGCCGGCAACGCCTTTATCCGGAGCATCTTTGGCGGCACGCTCCCGCTGGTCGGACCAATCATGTACGACAAGCTGACGCCACAATGGGCTGGCACGCTGCTCGGTCTGCTGGAAGTACTTCTGATTCCCATCCCGCTTGTGTTTTGGCGGTACGGCGCAAAGATCCGCGCCAAGAGTCCGATTCTTATGCAGATGCGCGAAGAACAGGCGCGCAGTGATCGTAAGCGTGAAAAGTATGAGAGACAAATGGCCCGCGCCGCCAAGGAAGCCGAGGCTCAGGCTGCCACAGAGGCTGCTGCTGAGTCAGATAAGACAGTAGCCTAGGGCTGAGTCGGAGCGTACGGGGTAAAATGTAACGAAAGGTAGTTGTGATACAGACTGCCATGTAAATAACCAAGATACCATATGTGTTTATAGCTTCATGAATAGACTTGGAGATATTTGTTTGTATACAATTGCTGTGTATGCGTGTGAACTGAATGCAGGATACTTGAAGACTCTATTTCTTCGTCTCCTTCTCTTCCTCCGCCTCCTTGGATTCTCCCGAGGCGTCAAACATGGACTCTTGCGCTGTTATAAATAGTTAGCATTCAAACATCGTCATCATCATCATATAGTTAGATCCGACTTACCCGTCCACAGCGTCGAGTACACACCGTTGCGCTCTAGAAGCTCCTGATGCGTCCCCTGCTCCTCGACCTTGCCGTCCTTGAGCACAATGATCAAGTCGGCGTCGTAAATTGTGCGCAGACGATGCGCCACAAACACGCTCGTGCGGCCCTTTTCGCGCAGAATGCTGTTGATTTGCCCCATGACCTCGCGCTCCGTGTGCGTATCCAGCGCACTCGTGGCCTCGTCAAAGAACAGCAGCGGCGGGTCCTTGAGCAACACTCTGCTCAGCGCCAGTCTCTGCTTCTCGCCGCCCGAAATCATCATGCCGCGCTCGCCGACCTTGGTGCTATAGCCGTCGGGGAACCTTTGGATCGTGTCGTGAATGTGCGCACGGCGCGCCGCAGCACGCACTTCCTCGTCCGTAGCCGCCATGTTGCCGTAACGGATGTTGGTCTCGACCGTGTCGTTGAACAGTGGCGTGTCCTGCGGCACGACGCCAATCGACCGGCGCAGAGATTCAACCTGGACATCGCGAATGTCTTGGCCATCAACGGCAATGCGGCCAGAGTCTACATCGTAAAAGCGGAAGAGAAGCTTGAGCAGGGTCGACTTGCCACAGCCGCTAGGCCCCACAATGGCCACCTTTTTGCCGGCGGGAATAACCAGATCAAGGTCGCGCAGAATCGGGCGGTCGGCGTGGTAGCCAAAGTTGACCTTGTTAAAGCAGATTTCACCGCCGCCACGCGCCAGAGTGAGCTGGGCAGCACCAGGCTTGTCAGTAATGGTGACGTTAACCTTTTGCAGGTTGAAGAGCATCTCCATGTCCAGTAGAGACTGGCGCAGCTCACGGTATACCGAGCCCAGAAAGTTGAGCGGCACACTAAGCTGGAACACCAGCTGGTTGACCATGACAAGATCACCAACTGTCAGAGTACCACCAGCCACACCGTTGCAGGCGAGGTACATCATGGCCGTTAGGGCTGACGAAAAAATAATGTTCTGGCCGCTGTTCAAGAAGGCAAGAGACGTGGCCACCTTGATTGAGCTCTTCTCATACTGCTGCAGCGCCTTGTCGTAGCGCGCCACCTCGTACGCCTCGTTGTTAAAGTACTTGACGGCCTCGTAGTTGATCAGCGAGTCGACTGCCACTGTCGATGCCCGGTTATCAGCGGCATTGGCCTGCTTGCGAAACTTGGTGCGCCACGCCGTCGTAGTAATAGTGAAGCCGGTGTACGCCGCCATCGTCAAGGCCGTAATGGCTGCAAAGCTGCCGCCGTAGTTGTACGTCAGAATGGCGCACACCATGCCAATTTCGAGGGCTGTGGGGAAGACATGGAACAGCATGCTGGTTAGGAGGAAGCTGATGCCCTTGGTTCCGCGATCAATAGCCCGCGTTAGACCGCCAGTTTGCTTGGACAGGTGGAAGTTGAGGTCCAGGCGCAGAAGATGATCAAAGACGTTTCCGGCAACCTTGCGAATGGCCTTTTGCGCCACGCTAGCAAACACGGCATTGCGCAGCTCCTGGAAGACCGTGGAGCAGATACGCGTGGTACCGTAGGCCAGAATCATGCTTCCAGCCACCGCGGTGGCTGTACCGCCAACAGACGCAAAATCAATGTTCATTGCGTCGACAATGCTCTTGAAGTAAAACGGCACCTGCACATTCAAAACCTTGGCGCTAATCAACAGCGAGACAGCCAGACCAACACGGAACTTTGTGCTCAGGCTGTCCTTGGGCCACAGATAGTGCGCCATCTCCTTGACAATGGCCCAGTCAGCCTTGCGCTGTTCCTGCGTGGTCTTGTCACGGTCCAAGGCCGCGAGCGGATCTTTTCCATTATTGGCCTTTGCCTTTTCGCGGTCGGTCGTCGTGGTCGTAGTCGTGGCCGTGGTTGTGGTTGGGTTTTTTTTAGTTTGCGGCAACTGCGGCGCTGGGTAGTTGGAGAAGAAGCGGGCTTCGAGGTCGTCGTGCAGCCGAATAGAGCTACGGATGATCCGCAGCGGCGAACTGGCCGGAACCAAGCGCTGGGCGCCGACGAGCTGCGGCCGTCTGCGGGCCAGCGCCGTCGCACATTGGAGCGCGGGCGGTCGAGATAGAATTTGGCGGAACATTTACCAACTCAAGGGCCGAGTCTCATGATCGGGACAGAGAAAGAAGAAGAAAAAGAAACTAGTGGGTGGAGGCGCGAGACTGCGCAAGCCAAGAAACAGCGAGACAAGTCCGAGCTCTGAAGGACGCTGAAGGAGGGGCGTTTAATAGATTGATAGGGCACGAAGGAGCAACCCGTTATCAATCAGGGAATGGAAAAAATGGTAGATTAACAATCGATCAGTTGTAACTTGAATGAAGAAACAGATGTACAAAAGCAATCATCGCACAGCGACAATGCTGAATTTGTATTCACGCAACCCAAGCGCCGCTTCGGCTGAAATTCTGCCAGGATGTGGTGATGCTGTGATTTCTAGCGATCAAGTGCAAAACTCAAAAATGACGAAATTTGCGCTTAGTCATCGTAAATTTTGCGCCTTCTGCCATCAGCCCAGTAAAGGCAACTGCTGCCGCCCCGAAGTAGCATTTCTCCGACCACCAATTACTCGGCTATAAGACATCCGGGTTCTTGTCTGTCACTAGTTAGGCAATTTTCTTTAGCAATGACATTTCATTAGGCACATTTTTATCCCAAGGGCAAGGTTTAGGGCTGATATTAGGTGTTATTGAATTATAAGTACTACTTAAACGGCCTGCTTAGAAGCATGTGAAAATGGAATACAGAAGCTATGACGGCACATAAATATCAAGAGTCAACAGACCGAACAGATAAAAAGAAAATAAAACAGTCGTGTGCTGTTAAGCTCTTCAATTTAGAATTTATGTGCTACAAATAGACTTCTAATTAGCGAAAAAGACTTCGCTGAAAACAAAAATAAGTAAACAAAGGAAATCGAGGATATAAAAGAGAGAACAAACCAAATGTCGTAACACATGTTTCCGCCGCCAAATCATTAAAACGTCATAATAAACTGCCACCACACGCAAAATCTTGCATCAGAATCTGAGCAACTCTGTAAAAAATTCTTGCATCAGCACCTCAGCAGCCCTACACAAGATCTTGCATCACCAGCGTCGCGTCATCATCCTCCTGCTCCATCGCAATCCCACTGTCCTGCGTAGACCCTTCCTCGCCCGTCTCCTCTGCCATCACCACATGCGTCTTGGGCAGATACTCCCCCGCCCGTCTCGCCATCTGACTCCCCATCATGTTGTCCACCATGAGGACGTCCTCGTCCACGCGTCTGCGCTTCGCCGCCGGCACCGGCATCGGTGTCGCCAGGAACTGAGCACTGCGCTTCAGCGCCCGGTGCAGATCCTCGCGGACCGCTTCCACTATGGCCGCTGCCTGTATGCGCTGTTCCTCCAGCCGCACCGCCAGGGCGCCATTCTCGTCCACCAACGCGCCACTCTCCCGGCGCAGCCCGCCGTTCTCGTCGCGCAGCTCGCGCACCGTAGCCTTTGCCTCGGCCAGCTCGGCGCGCAGCCGCGCAATATCCGCGCCGAGCTCAGCGACCTGGGCGTCGCGCTGCATAATCGCAGTGACGTAGGGGAATTCGGCCGAGTCGAGTTCGGCGCTGTGCTGCATCAGCATGTCGGCAATGGCGGCGTTGTGCTTCTCGTGGGCGTCTTGCAGCTCGTCGGTAAGGGCTTCAGTCTGGGCGACCATGTCGGCGACGGTGTCTTCAAGTTCGAGGATGCGCTGGTCGCGCTCGGCGAGGAGTTTTTGGTGGGCGAGCACGGATGCCTCGGCAGCTTCCTTCTCGGCTTGCAGGGAGGCGACGCAATCTTGAAGAAGCTCAATGTCGGAGGCGCGGCCGGCAAGCTCATCCTCCAGCACAGAAACGTTGTTTTCGAGGTCGACGACATTGTCTTGTAGGGTCGAAACAGTGCCCTCAAGCTCTGTCACTTGGCCTTCGAGACGGTTCACATTGCCTTCGAGTTCGGTAACATGGCCTTCCAGACGATGCACATCGCCCTCTAGAGCCTCAATAGTAGCGTCGCGTTCGCGCAGAAGAGCCCCGGCCTGTTCTAGCTGGCGATCGCGCTGGGCGACATCATTATCGCGGGCCTTGATATCTCTCGACAAGACGTCCCGCGCATCGCGCAGCTGCACCTCGGTTCTCCGCAGCTCCTCGATAATCTCCTCCTCCTCCTGGATATGGCGGAACATTTCACGCAGGCGAATCAGCACCGTGTCGAACACACGCTGGCTGCTCTGCTCGGTCGATTTATCCTGCTCGCCAGGGAAGAGATACTCTAGCTCGGTCTGGGCATCGCGGAACGTGACGCTGAGAGCATTGACAATGGCTTGTGCGTCGGTGCCTTGGAAGCCCAGGCTGTATAGCGATGAGGTCAGCTTGTCGAGCACGTTACTCTTGGCGGTGACGGTCTCAAGAAGGTTCTTGACATTCATCTTGACGTTCTCGTTCGACCGGTCGAGAGACTCGTTTTCGGCGTAGTCGCCAACCTGATTCTTGAGACTTGACAGGAAGTCCGAGTATATGGCGATAGTCTCATTGGCCTTGTCCATCTGAGCATGCATGGTGGCCAACTCCTTCTCCATGTCGGTACGGTAGTCGGTAAGTTCCTTTTCGATATTAGAGCGACAGGTAGTCAGTTCCTTCTCCATGTCAAAGCGGCAGGTAGTCAACTCCTTCTCCATATCAGTCCGGTAGTTGTTCAGCTCTGCGCGACAGTCAACATGAAGGTCGGCCACCTCCTCTTCCATAACAGCCTGGACAGCAGCATTTGCCCGCTGGACGCCCTCGTTGGTCTGGCTCGAGGTGCCAGTCACGACTGCCGCAGCAGCTGCCAAGAGAACATCGGGACTGGTGATGGGCGGAGTCATAAAAGACCCGTTCATTCGAACAGTCGACTCCTTGTATGGCGAGCGCTCCGGCGTGCCGCAAGATAGCCCGCCGATGGTGCTGTTGCCAAACTCCTCTTCGTCTTCGTTGTCGTGATGAATGAGGGTGTGGTCGTCGTCAACCATCATCGAGTCATGGAGCTCGGGAGCGTCGTCATAGTGGCTCTCCAGATCGGACTCGTCGTCGTTCAAGTCAGAACCATCCACCGAAGACCAGTCGTTGAACTTGGCCGTAGTGTTTGGCGTGGTGATCGTCGAGTGATTCAACTCGTCCCTGAGACTCTGAATCTGGCGCTCCAAGTCCCAGACACGAGTGTCATCCTGCATTGTCATCATGGTCGAATTCCGGAGTTCATCAATCTCACGATCACGTTCTTCAAGCTGCCGCTTCAGGGTACGGAGCTGCTCGCGGAGCATGCGCTTGTGGTTTTTATTTTCGGCGTCGATCGAGTTCATCTCCTCGCTAAGTCCATTGCGCCGAATCCGCCGCATAATTCTGCCCTCAAGCACTGCCCGCAGCGGCTGAAACATGACTGTACCGCTCACAGCCTCCATCGGCTTTGCTGCCGCAGCCATAACTGCGCTGCTTTTACGTGGGGCAGCACCGGCACCTGAGCCGGCCGCTCGAGGGGCGGCACGAGCCACGGGCTGCTTCTTTCGCGCGGGCTCGCTGCGGCGTCTAGAAGCCCGAGCATTTTTCTTTTTGGGGGTCTTGACGGCGGCGGAGACGGCCTTGGAAACGGGGGCGGCGGCGGTGGCGAGTGTCTCGGCAGCTTCGAGCGCTTTGCTCGTGAGCCGGCGGGTCCGGGTGCTGTGGCGCAGAGGTGACTGTGGCGCTTCGTCGAGATGTGGCGCAATAGTGGAGCGTCTGCGCTGCCTTCTAAGGGCGCTTGGATGGTCTTGGACAGTCATGTTTATGGGAAAAAAGGTTGTAGAGGTAGAAGGGTTGATGTTGCACAAACTTTTCAGTTCAAGAACACCAAAAAGTCGGTTTCCTAGGCTGGAAACACGAGAGGAGAAAACACCTCTAGAAGAATGAGAAGAAAGAAGAAGAACAAGAAACTGGTAGAATTTGCAGAAAAGAAAAGGGAACAGAACCGTATGCCAGTGCCAGGGTTTGCCAGCAAGGCAGCAGTACAATGGCAATGAACGGCAGAAAAGGAGTTGCTTTCTCTGGAAGCGATACTCAATAAGGGAAGCGGAGGAAGCCAGCGAGAGGCGAGACGGTATAAGAAGCGGTGAGGTGCGTAGTTGTACTGCAATATGCGTGGTATATGTACTTATGTCCTGCGTTGTTATGCAGCAACGCTAGGTTCAATTCAGGGCGGATTAAAGCCACAAACAGGCCTGAAATTGGATGGGTATAGAGGTATCGTAGATTGAATGGTGTAATTCAACGTAATCGCCAAAATGAAGCATATGAAAACAATAAACAAAAAAAAATAGCCAGATGGTCAGGCAAGGAACAATAAGAGAAGAAAGAAGCCGATAGACAGCGAGCATACGCCCGGCTTTTTATCTGTTGGCTCTCGAGAGAAGAACCACTCTTTGATTTGCACTCAACTGCAGATGGGCCGGAAGAACAGGACAGAAGAACTTGCAGCTGCCCCTCGCCACAGTTACTTTCGTCTAGCAGCATGACCTATTGGGGATTCGTCTATGGCTACTGCAGCTCCTCCGCCTCGGCAGAATTTGCTACACCATTTGTAGCTCCAGAAACAAAGCGTGTTACTGTATTCTGTATTCTCTATATCCATCTTTGCTATGGAGTGACACGCGATGCATCATGATCGGCCCAAAACAGACATTCCAAGTCTTTAATAAAAAAGGTACGGTCTAAGCTCGACAAGAACGAGGATCGTTCAACTTAAAGACCATCTGTTAAAATAGCTCAAGGTTCAGCAAAAGGTGCGCAGGCGCTGCATGAAGAGGCAGGGTTCATTGCAATTAGCAGACAAGGGCAGGCCTGCATTTCTCAGCGGGCAGTGGAACGAGTGGGCATTCGTACAAGTGCTGGAAGCCGGTACTGAGGAATCAACACTAAGAAACGGCATTTGTGGACGACTCGTTGAATTTTCAATGTCGTCAATGGCTACAGCCATTGTCTCGGATGTGCTGGCGTCTTTGGGCCGTCTTTCTATAAACAGCCACACAAGCTTACAGGGGCCTTTAGGCAGTTATAGCGCCTTGGGCTTCCATCCAACGGCCCAACTCCCACCTGTCAATGGCCCTTGTTTGGGCGTTTATTCAAAACCCTGTTCGGCCTCCCCAATGACCCAACGGGCCCTGCAAAAAAATAAAAATAAAAATAAAAAATAAAAATAAAAAAAAAGCCTTGTGGTTGAATTTCCCCAAGTTCTGCGCTTAGCGGCTTGTCTCGGGCGCTTGGCTCTGGAGAAATCCAGGGCTTAAACAGGGGAACAATAGGCCGGAATAGTCTTTGAATGTCTTTGAATGTGAATAGCGCCGAACTCAGCAAGCATCTACGGAGTACAAGTTATGCGGCCGTAATTGTTCTATTCCTCAGATTTTTGCCACTTTTTTTCTTTCTTTCGGTCGATCGTCGCAGCCCTCGCTTCTACCACACGTGTTCTGCCCATAGCCAATCAATCTCGTCCAGCAAATCCGCCAGGCCAGTCTGCCAACGCATTCTCTGATGGTGATGGGTGCGCTATAAGCGGCTTCTATTGGCACCAAGAGTCCCCGTCTTACAGGACTTTAAGTCCAGTGGCAAGGCTAGATCCGGAATAAAGGAATGAATTCACACATTGCAGGATCCTTTCCAAGTCAGATCACGAGAGTACAAAGTAGACACGAGCACGACACTTTTGGTTTGAAAGAAGTCTCACAGTACTTAAGTATACGCCCCCTCCTAAACGACAAGCGCAAAGCAGGAACGCTGCATCATGCCATTGATTATAGAATGAAGGGTTTCTTAGAAAACCCAGAAATGAACCTGCATTTTGCTTTAATCAAGACTGCATTCCCGAGCCCACTAGTCTGCATACTAATGAGTCGCCCGTCTGTGCAAAACGGACAGGAGTTTTCTGGTTTAATGTGCGGCAGGACGATGGCTCTTGATGAAAATATCAGGCAAGCTCACACATTATTCACAGTAGATCGCCCCGTCCGAGCTCTTTGCTTTGACACAGCTGAATCTGGAAGTGTGCAGCCCTGTATTGAGTCTCGATCCACTTTAGGCTGCAAAGTCTTCCTTCAGGCCTGACTAAATTCATGCCCAACTAACTGGCTTGCTGTAGCACAGATTTCCATGCCATGTTAATTATGGCCAGCACGTCTCAGATTTACTGTCATCTTGTGTTTTTGATTATCCCATAGTAAAGTAAATTCGATCCGATATAGTAAAGTAAAGTATAGCCTGGTCAGAGTTTCAAGCCTGGTGGTACACACGTGGTACCCTAACTAGTGAATCAAGATGCTATCAAAGTAGGCCTCTAGCTTTGCGTAGGACGTCTTCTCCAGGTCTGTCACCAGTCCAACGTATCCGTCTGGTCTGACCACTACCACGGCTCCATCTTCCCCAATTCCCAGGCCATCATACGCCTTGCCATGAACCCCATCCAGAATGCTCACACCATCCACAAAGATGTGGTCGTAGTCCCAGCCCAGCCTCTCGTCAAACGACCGATACACTTCATGCACATCGCGCAGCGGCTGTAGCGCATTGCGATCGCCACTATGCACCAGAACCACATCAAGGATACTCACGCGCGCCGCATCGCCCACAAATCTTCCGCCGTTGGTCTGCGCATCCGGCGCCGCACTGAGTACCAGCTGGCCGTACTTTGCCTGCAGCGTGTCCCTGATAAACGCACCGAGGGCATTGGTGCGCGCCAGCGCAGGGGATTTTGGACCCAGTGGCCCGCCAAAGACAAAAATATGGAAGCGGCCGTCGCTGGGCATGCGGTGGTGCAGTTCCCATGGGCGTGCGTCCCATTGGTTGTGCACGATGACGGACGGCATGCGTGAGCCCGGGATGCAGTTGGTGGCTATGCCGTCGGCAGTGGCGTGGGTGATGCTGCTGGGGCCGTAGCTGACACCAATGCCAGAGGTAAACCTATAGTGGGTTAGTCGTGTACCAAGTGACTACGCTTGCTGGCGTACGTACATGTATCCCTCCTTGAACATCCTGGCCAGCTCTGCCAAAGAAACGCCCGTCTTGTCAGAGATATCGGTGGCCGGCCGTCCGGTAAACAGCTTAGAGAACTTTTGGTCAAAGTCAATCAAATTTTGGGCATTAGCCCGGCGCTCTGCATCATATGTCGCCAAGATGCTGCGCGGAGCCAGATTCTTGCAAACCAGGCCGAGTTTCCAGCCGAGGTTGTAGGTATCCTGCATGGAAACATTCAAGCCCTGGCCGGCTTTGGGCGAATGCGTGTGGACGGCATCTACCACTATTAGCATTGGATATAGCAAAAATTCAATCAGAGCAACTCACCTCCAGCCAGAAACACGCGGTCCAGCTTGCTGAAATGGTTGCCGACACGCTGACCAATCTGGTAGGCCGTCCACCTAAAATAGGGTTAGCCACTTACACGCTTAACCCAAACCCTAAAGGACACTCGTTCTCCAAAACAACCAACATACCAGTCACAGTAACGATAATCCAGCGTATACGGCGCCATGATCTTCTTGGCAGCGGAAACGATGACTTCAGGCGTAATACGGGACCGATCAACGCGGCCGCCGTCTTTGGCGGAAGCAGAAATTTCGTTCAGCTGGATGTACAGACGGACTAGCTTGTTTTCTCTGGGGATCACCATGATGGTGCCACTGTTTTTACTGTAGATGACACAGCGGTTGCGGATGTCGGCTGTAGATGGTTAGATAGGAAGCTAGTTTTGAGGAAAGATGACTTACGAAAGTCCGTAATGGGAATGAGGTCAATAACGCCCCTACAAATGTTAGCAATAGCCCATATATCCGTACTTGTAAGACTTACCAGACGTAATCCGTTGACTCGCCCATCATCCGGTACTCATCTCCCAGAGTCTTGCGCGTCCACGAATGCGCCCCGTCACAGCCCACGACATACTTGGCACGCACAACTTCCTCTCTGCTTGGGCCCGTTGCCTTGTCCAGCAGAGCCTGCGTGTTATCGCCCGTCAGGTTACTCCGGAACATGCCGTCCTGGAGGTTACTCAGCATCTGCGTGGGCGTCGCCTCTTCCTGTGTCAGATGGCGTAGCCGGACGGTCACGGGATACGCGGCGTCGTCAGAGGCGGTGGACTCGTCGATAGTGAGTTGGGTGGGTATTACGCAGCGCTCGATTTTAACGGCATCCGCGGGATTGGCAGAGGAGATGGCGATGCCGTCGATGAGGAATTCCTCCAGACGGCCTTGGTGCAAAATGCTTTCGTAGAAGCGCGAGACACCCGGGATCGGGTCGGGGGCTTTGTGGCTGCGTTCCAGAGTGCCGTCGGCGCTGGGACTCCAGAAGCTGACCTCTACAACAAGCACTTGTTAAACAATGACGGGTTACAGAACTCGCAGAATGTAAAAAAGAGCTCACCATATACACGGTTACCCTCCTTCCATACCCTTTCACCAATGCCAAACGAATCTAGAATCTCTAGCGTACGCGCCTGGAAGCCATCAGCCTGGCCGGAAAAGATCTTGTCAGTGCGCTTATCCACAATGCGCACGCTAACGCCCATCCGCGCCATCCAGAGAGCCATCATCATACCGGCCGGACCGGCACCGATTATGAGAACGTCACACTGTGACGCCTTGTCTAGCATGTTGTTAGACTTTTAGTTGTAGTTGTTGGGTTAAGACTTGATGTGAAAACAGAGTGGTTGATCTGAGAGACGAGAAGAACAAGATTAAGCAAATGGCGAAACATTGGTCTTTATACTGTGGAATTCCATATTCTCTCCTAGGCACGTTATAGTAAATCTTTTAGAAGCAATAAAATAAAAAACAACTTTGTAATCGTTCAATAAGCCTCGGTCATCAGCAGGAGCCACACACACATACAGAGCCATATCCATACACGCGCCAACTGCTACACTACACTACACCCCTCCCTCACCCCGCTTCCCGTTTAATACCACCCGTTTGACGTGCTGCAACTTTGATTTTGCCAGTCAGCTTCTAGCTTGTTTAATCAGTCTAGGACAATAACCAGCACGGGTTTTGGGGGTTACATTGGAAAAAAAAAAAAAAGACTCCACACTCGGCGCATATTTTCTCATGGTTACATCAAACATGAAGCGGGCACACTGTTATGCGTAGATACAAATTGTGCCAACTTGGTGCAGAAGGCATCGTGCTGATGCATGAAAAGACCCAAAGACTACGAAGAGAAAGGTTAAGCGCGTTCGAAGCCGCGTATAATATTCCCACCAGTTGTTTTCAGGAACCATGGACCTTAATCGCCGCCATTCCCCCGCCCCAAATCCCGACGTACTCTCCATGCCTGCGACCCCCTCGGCCGCCTTTGATTTCCATGTAAAATTTCCACCCACGGCAGACTCTCCTTTGCAATCGCTCTACTCGTCTCATCGCCGTCACCGCTCGCTGCCGTCACCACGCTCGCCTCTGATTCGTTGCCCGAGTCCTCGTCTGCCTCAGCACTGGGACTTTCCGTGCTGGAATGTTGAAAGGCGAGAGACTTGCGGTATACATGTTCCGTGTAGGCCCAGGTGGGTGCGTCGAATTGGCCGTGCAGCAGGATGAGTTTTTGGCCGTTCTCGCTTAGGCTGCGGATGTATTCGAGGGAGATGGGCGTTAGCAGCTGCAGCGTAGAAGACCCCGTGTCGATCGCCCGGACTAGAGCAAGGCCAATGGTGCATGAATACTGAGAATCCAGAGATGCGTTGTCGGGGTTGGCAATGAAGGGAAGACCCTCAGGCGAGTACGACACGTCAATCTCATCGTACTCCAGGTCAGCTGCATCTGGGCCATTCTCGTCGACTTCCATATCATCCCCATCGCTCGTCTCGGCTCTTGCAAATGCCTTGAACGCCTTGGGATCCTGCACCCTGACCACCGCCACAATCATGCCATTCATCGATTCCGCCAACAGCGCCGCCGGCATCTGCGCCCCATACGACATAATGCCCATAATCCCGCGGCGCTTTCCCTTGTACGAGACCACCAGCGGCCGCATGCCCGACAGCGGCTCCGTCGCCCACGTCGGTCTCAGTGATGCTGGCGAGCTCGGCCGCCAGTGAAAATACGACATGGTCTGCATCGCGCGGAGCTGCGCCGCCGTGCGCGGGCCTGCATCCGAAGGCTGCGATGGGAGCGCAAAGAATGTCCGCTTGCTGACTGACTTAAGACCCTCGACGGTCTCGGCCGGGCCGCTCTCGGACATGTAAATGACTTCGGTGGGGTGCACCTTGCTTATCAAGCCCATCAGCAGATCGAGACCGGTGCCGAGCGTCCAGCCGGGCGTGTTGATTAGCGTAGGAGCGCCCCGAGCTCTACTGCACAGGTCAAATGCAAGATTGAGGTACAGATCGGGGTCAGCGCCTGGCGAGAGGGCGCCAAAGGCGTGGCTGTGGACAAGTTCGCTGGCTATGCCGCTATCGGCCCATGGATGGCCGAATGATGGCGCTGTGTTTAGCTGTTTAACATGGACAAGAGAAAGCAGACCAGGCGGTGTGTACTCGGCTTGGCCCGGGTCAATGTCTACGATATTGACGCCTCGTATCGTAGTCTTTCGCGCCGAGCTATGGAACGACTTGAGCTGTGTAGAGATGATCCTGTTGCAGAGGAGTCGCGTAAAAGTCGATTTGCCCGCACCCTTTGGGCCACAGATGAAGTAGATTGGGTTTTTGTTGATGTCAGAAGACGCAATCTCGGAAAGCTTCTTGTTCCACTCTGGCGGCGAAACAAGTGCCTGTAAACTGGCGCGCTTGGGAACATCGTCTTGAGTAAAGACCTGTGCAGTGTTAGAGTCTAGCTACGAGCGTTTATGCGCTGGTTGAATCTTACTATACGGTAGGACTGCTGGACATCGGCGGGCCAGATGTCTCTATACAAGGGCGAGAGCGTCTCCAGATGTCTAAGCTGCGCAAAACACGGGTCAGGAAGCAGTTCCAGATGCGCATCTCTATAGCAGCGTAGCACCGGAATAGCGTGGCAAAGAGGGGCACAAATCCAGTAAACCATGTTGCTGGCGTGAAGAGTTGCGCCTGCAATCGTCACGTCGCCTTGAAGAATTCTGATTCCGTAGCTTCCAATGATGGTGAATCTCTACTTGGTGTCAGCCGGATTGGTCCATAGTCGCTCGATATCAAGTCGGTTACCTCATCTCCGTCTAGCCTAAGAGTCACCACTCCATTCTTGGCGGACCAGTTGGCTGGCGTTTTCGCAAAGGTGCTTAGTTGTACTTTATATGAGGGCTGCCTTATGAGAGGCGTAAGTGACGCTATACTGGACGTTTGGCTGAGAGTTGTTAGAACACCTTGATAGAGATAGCCACACTACCACAACAGCCTCTATTAAGACCATCTAATCATGTAATGTCCGGGGTGAACTGACTCTTGAGGTGGCCCGCCATTAGACGGTCTCTTTAACAGCTTCGTCGGCCTTTTGTCTTGAGTCGTATTATCGCCCCTTTCCTTGGACACGGCCTCATTTTGACCAGCTTGCTGGTTCCTCCGTTTCACAAAGGCCGAAGCAGCTGAAGTTGCAGAGTTTGGCGTGGGTTGTTGGCGTAGTGCGGCCAGAGCACTGACTGTTTGCAATTTGCTGTCAGCAACCCATTTCGAGCCGTTTTTTTACTTTCAGATTCACATACAAGCAGAGCCCGCGCCTTGCTGGGCACCAGAAACTACCCTGCGCTTTTTGTTTGGCGCTGACATTTTGGTGTCTGGTGAGATGTAATTAAAGAGAGAAAGATGAAATCTTCAGAAGCAGGAGAAATATCGTGGGATTGAGAGGCCGTAACTGCAGAGTAACTGAGCAAACATAGGAATGGAGCTCCATGGATGTGATAAAAACACAAATCGATCTAGGACCGAAGTACATGCACGCGCTTAAACCCAGACTTGGTGAAAGCTTCAAACTGAGAATACACGAAAGCGGTGACCCTTATGGCTGGCAGAACTTTTTCTCGACTTTTTGGCAGTCAATATACAGACCCACTTTGGCTGCTTGTGATTCGCCAGGCCGCCCACACTTACACTCCTTGCCCTATTACCGCCTAGAAAATCAAGTTTGCGGTAAAGGTCCTTAGGGTTCCCCAGCGTCGTAACCCCCATCTGATTATGAACCACACGATCGTCAGCAACGTTTCGAGAATACCGCTGACTATTTTTAAGCCAAAAATAGAGGATTTTCTAACCAAGACGTTTCCCAAACGGGAAAGTGAAAAAAAAATGAAAAAAAAAAACCTAGGAAAGAATGCAAGGCTGGGATAACTGTGTTTTGAAATGGCTCGTTGGAAAACATGCAGATAGAAAATTCCACTTTGCGTAGCGTTATCAGATGACAGATTTTTTTGTCGTTTCTTAATTCCCTCATCTTTCCCAGCCAACTCATCCCCACGATCTTTTTTTCTCTCTTCTCCATCGCGAAATCATCAACGCACAATCGTTGATTCTTTCTTTTTTCTGCCCCGGGGCGGGTTTTTAAATTTTTATTTCATCACCGGAATAAAATTGATAATCAGCAACAAACGCCAGGATTGAAGATCGATTTCCACGGAATCGTTGCACCAAGCACAAGCAGGGAACAGATAAAAAAAAAAGTCCCGGCGGACTTCGCTCAGCTGCTTGGCATTTCCGCACCTACTTTAACTTCTCCGCCGCGCTTCCCTTTCTGCACAACCAATACCGAACGCCGCAGCCATGATGCCCTCTGTCGGCGACCAGCGTGTGCTCTGGCTAGGCCTGTACTTTGCTTTGGGCTGCTTGGTTGCTGGGTACGTAAAATCCCCATTGGCGCCCAATCACCGCCCATTTTGTTCTGCGCCATACTAACCAATTTCCGCAGCTATCACACCGGCATTCTCGTCTTCCAGCTCTCGCACCCCGACTGGAAGTCCGAGCTTGATCATCCCAGCGCCGCCGTCGTCAACGCCATCGCGTGCGTCTTCTACGCCGGCGCTATCGTCAACTATCTGTTTGTTTCGCCAGTGGTCAGCGACCGTCTCGGGCGGCGCTATGCCTGCGTTGCTGGAATCATCGTGACGTCCATTGGCGCAGCGGTGCAGACGTGTAGTGTGGCGCCAAATGGCGTGGAGATGATGCTGGCTGGGCGGGCGATTGCGGGGTCGGGCATTGCCGTGGTGGTCACGGCGGTGCCGATGTATCTGGCCGAGATTGCGCGGCCCAAGATGCGCGGGTTCGTGGTTGGCATGTGCCAGCTGGGATTTATTGTTGGGATGGTGGCGGGCGAGTGGTGAGTCTTTTTTTTCTTTTCTTTTTTCTTTTTCTTGCAGACGTTCTGTCTCGAGAAATACTAACTGTGTTATAGGGTCTCCTACACCCTCGCCTTTTGGATCACCGAGTTGGTCCTTCTCCTGGGATGGCGGATCGCAGTTATGATCCAGTGCATCCCCGCCTTCATCTTTGGCGTTGGCCTCCCTTTTCTGCCCGAGAGGTTTGTCCCTTTTCTTATCATTACTGAGCCGCTCACATACTAACGCACCCAGTCCCCGTTGGCTCTCCGAATCTGGTACACCCGATATCGCCCGCGCTACGCTCACCTGGCTCCGTGAAGGCTCCTCCTCGCCGTCCCAAATCGAAGACGAGCTCGCCGACATCCAGTACACCACTGCACAGTACTCTGGTAGCACGACACTCACCCTGTTCACCGACAAGCCGCTGCGTGTTCGGTTGGTGTGTGCATTTCTTTTACAGTATGCTACGCAGCTGTGCGGCATGGCGGCCATCAAGCACTACTTGCCGGTGCTCCTCGAGACCATGGGCTACAAGATCCAACGGGGTATGAAGTATATGGTCGTCGAAGAGGCGAGCAAGGTGTTGTTCACGCTGCTTGGGATGATGCTGGTGGATCGGGTGGGCAGAAAGGCCTGTCTCATGGTTGGCTGTGCGGCAATGGCTTTTGGCATGCTGGTAAATTCCCTCAATGCTCTATATCTGTCAGTCGAGAATCTAACCGCATACCTCTTACAGGCAAACGCCATCCTGCCGATGATCTGGCCCATGGGCTCTAACGCCTACTCGGACAAGGCTTGCATCGTCGCGATGGTCGTCTTTGGCATTGGCTACAGCATCGGCCTTGGCACCGTTTCGTGGGTCTACTCGACCGAGATCTTCCCGACGTCGCTGCGCTCCCGCGCCGTCAACATTGCTGCCTGCGGGAGCGCCCTCGGGTCAATTTCGATGATTGGCGTGTGGCCCGTCACCGGGACGCGGGCCAATCCAAAGCTGTACTTTGTCTTTGCCGGGCTCGCCCTTATTCTCATTCCCGTAAGTTACTCCACCCCCAAAAACACACACACATAGGTCTAACGGTACTGGTAGTTTGTTTGGCTACGTCTCCCAGAGACCAAGAACCGTCCTCTGGAGGACATGGACGCGCTGTTCGGCAAGAGTTCGGCTCGTTTCCACCGCATCCACGACACTGATGAAAATGAAGACATTGAAATCGGCGTTTTGGATTGCGACTCCGACTCTGACGTTGACACCAGAGACTCCGACGAACCGTACGTCGAAGTACCAGAAACAACACGGTTCTTGCAGGGAACTGAGTTGAAATAGGGCGACTGAGAGCTGGGCCAGCACTCCTCCTGGGCACCATGAGACGAATTGATGAATTTGTTTTAGTTTACTACAGAGTATATTCCATCTTATATATTGCTACAAAATGTGCCAAAGCATGCCTAAATGAACCATTTCAGGAACATAGCCCTGGATTCGCCCTTTTGATCCTACCGTCCGTCTCTGGAACGCAGCAAAAGCTTAATCTGGTTCTTTTTATTCGGTACGTACGTACAGATTTCATCCCTCAATCTTCAATGTGGAATTTCATTTCATCTGGTGTTCTCCCATGTGATAACCCTAGCAACCCTGCAGTTATACAAAGTACAGTCATCCTACTCTCAACCCTAGCCGGGAATAGTGTGGCCCGGCATTTCATGGCTGCACAGGTTAGGCGTGACATCTGATCTGACCTTCACCTGACCCCCCTCCCTCGGCAAGTCTGGAAGAAACAGCTTGCCCTGCATTTGAGTACAGAGTAGAGTATGATATTTGTGTCCGGCTACGCATCCACGTTCAGTACTTGTAGACACAGCCATCAAACAGGAGATGGCGAAAGGCCCGGAAGCAATGGAAGAGGCTGTTAAACTAAGTCAAAACGACCCATTAATTTGCCGTAGCGCTACAGATTTTCTTGGGGGGGTTTTGGTCTCCCGCGTGAGGTGATGATGGCAAATAAACATGGAACATTCTGGACAATAGTTTAGTATACCAGTTAGATACTAAACTTGATACAATACGAGAACTCCATCACGGAGACCAAAAGTAACTATGCATCAGCCGTTGAATGGGCACAAAATAAATGTTGCCGCGTTGACTCAAAGCGCAAATAAAGCCTACAACTCCGGCTGTTGTCAGTGTCTGTGTCTGTGTGCTGCGGTGCGTTGACTGGTACCCTTCTGTATTAGCATCCAACAAGCCATGTCATCAAGTCGCATCGCATTTTCATGCGTTGCTTGATATCACCGAGCTTCACTTGTAGGATCCGCCGTGACACCGAGATACCGTCGCAGCTCTTCGGCTTTTCTAAGCCTGATTTCGGCAGTGGGATAGTGAGACGATGGCCAATTGGGGCGAACTTGAAGTGAGTGGCCCATTTAGACGAGCAATGAGTGGGATAATTTATAAAGGCGTTGCGGGCAGGGGTATAAATTGACGGTCAAGCTTGACAGGGCTGGACTGGGCCTCGTCGGCTGGCTTGGCTTTGGGGGTTGTAATGAGATAATGACATTCCCGTTTTTCTTTGCATCGCCATGATTATGCCTGGGCTACAAGGCGTAGAATTTCTCAGGACCCCCTTTCATGGCTTGCCAGCAGGCCAAGTTGTTCTGTTTGCTTGCGACTCAGGCCAAGACTCAAACCCAGTCTCAGGGCACGTCGTACAGGATATAGCTTGGCAGAAAACAAGGCCCCGAAATAGAATGAAGTTGATATTTTGGCTTCTGGAAACCCGAATTACAGATTACAGGCATAGAAGCGAATATTGGATGCTGGGTCAGAATCTCCTGAAGGAAAGATGCTTGAATCCAGCTTGCGACGATCAACACGTTTACGCAGTAGAACAAAAGTGAACGAGGCAAACAAGCTATTGTGCGCAAAGCTGTACAGACAACTGGCCGAGATTTCTCCAGCATGCTAAACCAGCTCAGTCTTCTGTCTTGCGTTGATGTGACTGGCTTGTTTTGAATAATCACTGTTATATACTCCGTACTATACAGAGTACTCCGTACAGAAGTATTTGTCTAATTACTCTAATGAGTAAAAGTCCCCAGCTCTTGGTGGTTGGGCCAAGAAGAGACGCGGCCTGATCCTAGCCAGAGTTCCCGCCGTAAATAGACCCACTGTAGACGGACCATGCTGCTGTATTCTCTGGAAATAGCGACCATCGCTACTTTAGTGTTTACCTCCATTGGACCCCTGTTCATCAATCTCTATGACTGTCCACTAATTGCTTTTGTGTTTTTTGCTGCTTTGTGCTCGCCTTGTCTGCAAAAAGGCGCTTATCAACATACGGAGTACACTATAGTACTTACTTACAGACTTACTTACTTACAGTGTGCTTGAGTAGGAAAGCTCCGATTTCAACTTCAGGCCTAATTTCGATGTGCTGAAAACACAAAGTCCGCACATACCGCCGCACCATTTGACCAGCCTTGTTATTTTCATAGGTTGCTGCTAACTGCGTCTGTCTCTTTTTCCCAAAATAGCATCAGAGCACCACAATAAACGTCATCGTATCGCCCACTTTTTTATGTCGGCTTCTACAAGTAGTACTCTGTATGTCTGCTTGCTCTGTTCTGTTGTGTTGTGTTTTTCTCGCTGTGCTCCGTTCTATTCTGCGCGCCACACACTGTAAACGCCCATTTTTCTTTGTACTGCCAGTCTCTTGCCCGGTTCTTTCTTTTTGGCTGTCGTTTCTAGGTTCTTTCCACCGACGCCGCTTTCTTGACCTCTTCACATTCTTTTGGGGGGTTCTTTTTTTTCAATTTCTTTCTTTTTCAATTTTCTTCTTTTTTTATTCCTCGCCCCCAGTATTTTGTGTCACTCGCCATTTTATATTCATGCCCTTGGCCAATTATTGAAGCATTTGTTATCCTCTTTGTTATCCCCATTGGCTTTCTTTTTCGGCGCAATTGAGGTGTCATGCTGTTTTCGCCGTACTGCATCACATCTTGATCGCAACAGCTCTTTGCTCACAAATCAGGCCCTAAAAGCTTCTCTTTGGCGGTATTTTATCGTCTGCCTAGCTGCGCTTGCTTGTTTTATGCGAGGACAAGTTGCAAGCCCCCCAGCTTGTCGGTCCCCTGTAAAGAACGACGCAAGCCAAGAAATCAGTACTTTTCGCTCCCCTCAATAAGTATACCGCTGGCTTGTGACCACCTCTAGTCCTGTTCATCTTTATCTTGGCCCATCTTTATCTATATCTTTATCTATCAATACCGTACTGAGCTTGCCTACTAGCTGCCCATCTATTTTCTTTGGTTTTTTTTTTTCGCGCCTTTAACTCGCTTGAGCCGCATTTCTACTCATCACCATTCTTTTGCGTATTCCGTTTCTTTTCTCTCAACTCATCCTCATTCGTCGCCTTTCCGCCTGTTAATCCTGTCGTTTTTGACCGATCCAACCCGACTTTCCATCGCCCAAGCCGCTGAGTCGAATTGAAGTAAACGAAACAGGACCTTTACGCATTGCGTCACGCTGGATCCGACCCAACAATAAAGTCAGAACCCACGACAATACTACAAATACTTTCACACGCCAGCTTAAGATTTGATAGCTTGGCTGCGATTCAGTCAATCAAGCGACTGGAATATTTGCTTGGGAGTACTGTTTATGCGCTATTCGTTACGGTCCATATTTCGACTTGAGATACACATCAAAGACCTCTCGGGCACGATACCACAGGTCGATATCGAAACACCACGCACACACTACCCTTTTCAGTCGTGGTAATTTTCCATCGTCGCCATGGGAAACACCAACGGCAAAGAGTCTCGTGACTCGCATGGCCGTCGGTCATCCATGATCCCGTCATCTTCGCGCGATGCCTCGCATCCAGGCCTCGGTTCACAGTCGCTTTCCAGTCGCCACAGATCTCGCCACAGCTCCCGAAATGATCCTCTGCAAATGCTCGGCATGTCCTCTAGCACAGGTCAAGACGAAGACCAGCCTTTTACACACAAAGAAACGCGCGCCGAAAGAGAAGCTAGAAAACGAGAAAAAGAACGGCTTATTCGTGAACAAGAGCGAGAGCGCAGTATGCAATTCGAACGAGTCGATGGTGGTTATCTGGTCACGCTTGGCACATATATTGGCCCTGAAGATTTCAGCAAGCCCGTTGTCCGCCAGTTAATTGTAAGTTATTGTACTGGCACAAGCACTACTCGGGTTTCTTCTAACACGACATTTAGATTGAACGCCGCTTGGCGCCATTTTGGCGAGGTATGAATGACGTCGAGGAGTCTTGGACTGATGCCCAACTGGTTGCCATGGTCCGTGGAATTTCACTGCCTGAACCGGACGCCGCTCTTCCCGAAGATCTTTTGAACCCCGTGACGTCTACCACGACTGCTCCTCCGCCATCCTTTAACGTCTACTCTTTAACTGTTCCCATCGGTGGACGATCCCAGTCTGTGTCTTCGGCTCAGACGGCAAATGCGCCGCCTTCTAGCTCGGGTGGCTTAACATCTTTGCGCCCTGGTTCAAGTCATTTCCGCTCTCGGAGATCTTTGGCCCAGGCCATTGGCCTATCGAGTTCCCGCAATAGCTCGCAGGTTGAAGTAAATACGCCACAAGAAATCAACCTTGCTGTTGATCCTTTTGTCAACGGAAAGCCGCTGGAGGTGTTTCTGTATCGTGGTGCCAGCGAATGCCCCATCTGCTTTATAATGTATCCGCCATTCCTCAACCATACCCGTTGCTGTGACCAGCCAATCTGCAGCGAATGCTTTGTGCAGATCAAGCGTCCCGACCCCCACTTTCCCGAACATCACGGCGAGGGAGACGCAGAACAACCGCCATCGACTGTATCTGAGATGCTCGTTTCGGAGCCGGCGCAATGCCCGTACTGCCAACAGCCCGAGTTTGGCGTCACGTACGACCCTCCGCCGTTCCGTCGTGGAATCGTCTACGATGCTGCGTCACTAGGTCTTGGACACCATGGAATGTCTTCGCGTACTTCGCTCAACTCTACGGGATCTCCACTGCCCAGTTGCGGTCGTCGGCGCACGCAAAGTTTATCAGCCAGCAACCCACTTGTCATTACAACGGATCGTGTTCGTCCTGACTGGGCCGGAAAACTTGCCCACCAACAGGCTCACCTAGCCAGAAGATCAGCAGCTGCTACAGCCCTGCACAATGCTGCGTTTCTAATGGCCAATAATGAAAACCGCAACGGTGTGTTTTCGTTTGGTCGATCCAGTCGGCGCTCTGAAGGGTTTCCTGCCGTCGCAGTAGAATCCAGTGCTTCCACCGAGCGGCGCATGGCTGCGAGAAGCGACGGCCAAGCGCCTCGCGTTCCCTTCCGTGGCCACCATGAAACTGCAACTCAAGGTACACAAGAGACACGGTTGGGCAATGTGAACGACTTGGAAAACATGATGATGGCAGAGGCTATGCGTTTGTCGATAATGTCGGAGGAGGAGCGCAAGCGCAAGGCTGAGCGCGAAGCTCAAAAGACCGCTGAAAAGGAGGCTAAAAAGGAAGCCAAGACGGCTCAGAAGGAGGAGAAGAAAAAGAGGCGCACCAGTTTTTACAACCTTGGCTTTGGCCATGGGTCCAGCTCCAACCACCAGTCGCAGTCTGTCGGGCAGCCTAGCACTTCTAGCCTGGATCCTGCACCGGCTGCCGTTGCTGCTGCTCCTAATGACGAGCCCTCGAGTCATGTGCACCAGACAGTTCCTCACTTTGAGGTGGCATCGTCCACTATTCCCGAAGCGCGCCCCTCTGTTGAAGATGCCTCCCTTCACGCCGCCGACAAGGGTAAGGCGGTTGACCACAGCATTGCCTGTGAACCGAGCTCTCGATCAATTCCTATTATAAACGTCGAAGCTTCTGCTCAGGCCAGCAACTCGTCGTCTCCAGCATCTTCGGTGCCTGATAGTTACAGCGGCCCCGGCGATGCGGATCCGCACACGAGCAGCACCAGCGTTGAAAACCACGACGACGAAGACCCCGGCAGCGCCGGAAACGAGCCCATGTTCAACTACCGCAGTCTGGCGGAGATTGTTGGTGTTGACATTGACAACGGGTCGAACCGCCTGGGCTCTGCCGGCAAGGGCAGCCAGGACGGGGCATTTGAGCACGCCGAGCACATCATCGCGGGTTCGCCGTCGGAGACGGTCAAGGTAACAGTCTCGGCGGCTACCAAGGAATTAAGCTCGACGTCGTCGCTGTCGTGAGACGTGTTTTCTGTGACTGTCGTGTATTATCATTCTTTTCTGGGCGGATATCGGATAGCGCCTACTTTTTTATTGTTTAGGGGTTTTATCATTCATTTTTACAGATGATTAGTAGTACAGTGTGATGAAGGTGGCTTACTACTATGGATAAGTCAAGAAGCAGCTAGTTGGATGCACGTATTGTCCACCAGTCACATTGTTTAGGAACCAAATTGACCGTTTAAGCGTACCTGATATTGTGCCTATTATACAGAGGTGGTAGTAGTAGTAGTAGTAGTAGTAGTAGTAGTAGTAGTAGTAGTAGTAGTAGTAGTAGTAGTAGTAGTAGTAGTAAGAAGGTGTAATCTACGACGAGGCCGTAGGCGGAGGGACATTGACAAAGTCATCGTCTGGGCTCTTCCACGCAAAGTCCTTCCACTCGCCCAGCGCCGGCCACATCTCATCCTCAACCAGCCGCAGCGCCTTTTCCACTCTCTCAGCGCCCTCAGTTCCCTTGTCCGCCAAGGCATCCTCAAAGGCCTGGACAGACGCATCCAGCTCCGTCACAGCCGTCACTCCCAGCACCGAAATGCCAATCTTGTCTGCACTCTGGCCGCCCAGTCTCCACGTCGACCCGTACTTTGCCCCGCGCTTGATCCATGCCGCCAGTGCCCACCGGATACACACGTCCTCGAAGCTGACGTCGGCCTTTTGTGCCAGCGGTGCCAGCTGCACGCACCGGGTGCGCAGGTCCTTGGGCGACGGATGCCACGAAGCCTGCGGGCCGGCGTCGACGCCGCGCGTAGTCAGCAGGCCCATGTTGAGGATACTCGCGTTCAGCAGCACCGACACTTGTGCATCGTCAAAGGCCTGTAAGGTGGCGGCGCTGCCGAGCGTGGTGTTTTGCACGCAGTAGTGGCCGTAGCTGAGGACAGCGTCGACCGGCTCGCCCGTCTGCGCAAGCACAGCGGCGGCGCGGTCGGCAAGCGCAATCACAGGGAAGCCCGATAAGCCGACGTACTTGACTAGACCCTCGGCGCGCAGCGCACGCAGCTCCTTGACAGCGGCGACGGCCTCGTCCAGCGAGACAAACTCGCAGTCGTGGCAGTACACCAGGTCCAGATAGTCGGCGCCCAAGCGATCAATGCTGCGCAGCACGGAGGCGCGGATTGCGGCGGGCGAGTAGTCAAACGACGAACTGGCCACGCGGCCGGCTTTGGTCACAAGAAAGTACGAGGAGCGCGGGTAGGCGGTGCGCACGGCGGGCACGGCGAGGGCACGGCCGAGGAGTGTCTCCGAGGGTCCGTAGTACGGTGAGGTGTCGAAGGCGCGGATGCCAAGGGCAAGAGCGCGGGCGACGATTTGGTCGGACGGGAGCGTGGCGGGGTCGGCGTATTGGTGGTTGAATGTGGCGGTGCCGAGGACGAGCGGCGGGAACACGGCGGAAAGCGGGGGGCGGACGGGAGCGGACATTGTGGCTTGGTAGATGATATTGGGTGGCTGCGAATTATGGATATGCAAAAGGTTGAATGTCAGACGGGCTTCACGTTATTCATTGCATTATAAAGCAAATAAAGGCTCCACAATGCCGGCTAGCAGATAAAGATAGCGGGGCAATCTTGTAGCTGCTTTAATTAGTACTTTGCTGCTAAGCTTTAACAGCTTCAGTTTTAATTTTAAAGCTTCTGATTGGTTTCGTAGGCAAAAACTGAGGGGCAAGTTCTTCCCATTAGCATGTAACCCTGGTGTTTTAACCCTACAAACTATCGTGAAGCAAATACATACATATAATCTACCTACTTAATTAAACTTATTAAAACTCGCATTGTTAATGTAACCTAACGACTTCTTGACAAATCGCAAATATTCAAGTCCGGACCAGACGAAACGTTTAGTGTCCTCGCGTATATTCTTTTTATTTAAAAACTGCTTAGTAGCGGCAGACAAAGAAAACATGGCGCAAAGAGTATGCTACTAACGATGGCAATGGGATACAGAGTGCATTAGAGCTGGATAATTACTACGTATATAGCAGCAACTAGAGCGCTTGCGCCTCGTAGAAGCTGTAGAGCGTGCGATTCGAGATATCATACTGTGTAAGGCGGAGAGACAAGTAAGGCAAGGTCCAAATATAAAAGGTAGGAAGGTATCCCCGAGCAACAAGTCTGTTTATTGTTTCTGCAACTCATCTTTTTGTCAAACTACGCACTCTAACCAAAATGCGTTTTCTATGTGCCACTCTTGTGAGCTTGGGCTTGATATTCGGTGGCAAGTTTGTGGACATATCTAGATCAAGATAACAATAACTAACATCGCTAGCTGCCCACGCCCACAGCCCTGTACCCTACTCCTGCCCCGGAGTCAGTCCCTCTATTCTGTCTCTGAGCACTGCGCCCGGCTGGACAGCCGTCAAGATTGCCGGAAACTATATGAAGCCCCGCGGCGTCAAAGTCGACACCAAGGGAAATCTCCTTGTCGTTGACTGGGGTCGCGGCGTGATTGTCAACAGTTTTGGCCCCGACGGCTGCATTGTCTCTTCCAAAGTACTCATCAACAACACAGAACTGAACCATGGCATCGAGTTTACGCCCAACGGAAAGACACTGCTGGTGTCATCTATGACGACTGTGTGGAAGTACGACTACGATGCCTCTACACAGACGGCAAGCAATGGCAAGGTCGTTATCAAAGACATGTTCAACGGCGGCCACCCCTCACGGACTCTGCTCGTCCCGCCCCAGACGTCGCATTTAGTGGCGGTTCAACTGGGCTCCGAGAACAACCTTCAGCTCGAGACGTACGACAAATTATATGGGCGGGCTGTGGTCAAAGTGTTCAACCTGGAGGTCTCACCAACTGAAGGGTGGGACTGGGTCACCCAGGGCATGATGTTTGGATATGGACTGAGAAACGACGTGGCTCTCATCGCAGATGGCGACAACAACGTGTGGAGCATAGAAAACGGCGCTGATAATCTGGAGCGTGTGGTTGGCAGCTCGACAGTCGACGTACACACCAACAATCCTGCCGAGAAGATGAACTTTTTGGGCAACCCGAGACAGCCCAACACCAACTGGTACGGCTATCCGTACTGCTTCACGGTTGGAGATCCCTTCGTGTTTACCGACAAGACATTCACTATCGGCGAGCAGTTCGTTCAGGCGCCGAATGCCACCATGAACGATACGACCTGTGCTCTTGAAGCGGTGCCTCCGCGCTTCAACATTCCTGCTCACAGCGCGCCTATGGACGGAAAGTTTGACAAGGACTTTACAGAAATGTACGTCTCTCTGCACGGCTCGTGGAACAGAGTTCCGCCAACGGGATACAAGGTGATCAAAGTGCCATTCTCCAAGGACAGTAATGGCTACTATCCGACGGCTGGCAGCGACACCATCAGTGGGTTTTCGGATATTTTGTGGAGCAGTGATGTAGAGAACTGTACAAAGAGCACTTGTTTAAGACCGTGTGGAATGAGCTGGGATCTGGAGTATTCACGTTTGTATATTGCTAGTGACAACACTGCTGAGGGAGAGGTTTATATGCTGGCCAAGGTGTAGATACTTAAGTAGTATACTTAGTATAGCTCTTAGCTTGAAGCTTGGACCCACCTTTATACACCGCCTAACATTTCCAGATGTAAAGTGGCAGAAATCTTTCAATTAATTCTGACATCACAATTTCCAGCTTCTACTACACTCCAACGTTGATCATTTTCCACAACTTGCGACAACACCAATGATAAATTGACTTTAAAACTGCTTCCAACCCGAAAATACAGGCTTCAAGAACCCTACGCGACAATTCGTTTTTTCACTGCTTCAATGGCACCCGGCCGTCGCTCCAAACCCTCTCTCCCACCACCGCCAGCCCAGACTCTCGTCCTCGACAATGGCGCATACACAATCAAAGCCGGCGTGATTCCCACTGCCACTCCCTCGGCCGACACGCCCCTCCCGACGCCCAAGATAATACCAAACTGCATTGCGCGTGACCGCCACAAAAAAGTGTACGTCGGCAGCGAAATGCTCTCGGCACGTGACTACAGCGAAATGGCCTTCCGACGACCCATGGAAAAGGGCTTCATTGTCAATTGGGAGTCGCAAAAGGAGATTTGGGATCGCGAAATCATGGCCGGCGGCGCAAAAGATGGGCTGGGTGTCGAGCCTGGGGAGACTACGCTGTTGCTGGGCGAGGCTCCAGGCGCGTTGCCGGCGCTGCAGACGAATTGCGATCAGGTGGTATTTGAAGAATATGGATTCGCGCGCTATTGCCGTTCACAAGGTAAGCCCCCCAGGTGTTTATCTGATGCTTTATGGATCCCGGTAATCTCTGCCACAAGCTAACTTTTGTTCCACCCAGTCCCCACGTGGAACGCCTACAGCGACATTCAACATCTTTTCCAGACTCCTCGACCCGCTGACCTCACCCCGACTATCCCCGCCGAAATAGTCCTCGTCATCGACTGCGGCTACTCCCACACTCACATCACCCCGCTTATCAACGGCCGTCCACTGCACAGCGCCCAACGCCGTCTCGACATTGCCGGAAAATTCCTAACCAACTACCTGGCGCGCCAGCTCTCCGTGCGGTACTACGACATGCGCAACGACACCTGCATCGTCAACGAGATCAAGGAGTTGTCCAGCTACATCTCGGACGACTTTTCCGCCGACCTGGCCGCCTGCTGGAAGGGTCCGCAGGGCGCGCGTACGCCTGCCTATGCCACGGGGAGCAACGGGATTGCGCGCGACTACGTGCTGCCCGACTTCCACACGCGCATGAAGGGCGAGCTGCGCGCGTTTGACGTCGCCGCGCACGCGACACCTGGGGCCATACGGGCGCACGCTGCGGCAGCTGCGGCCGCCGGCGAAGACATCATCACGCTGCGCAACGAGCGCTTCTCCGTGCCAGAGCTGCTGTTCAACCCGTCAGACGCCGGGATGCATGTCCCGGGGCTCGCGGACCTGGTCAGCCAGTCACTAGAGGCGCTACCGGTGGGTCTGTGGCCGGGGCTGTTGCTGAATATTGTGGTGGTGGGCGGGACGGCGCTGATTGATGGGTTTGCTGAGCGGTTGCAGCGCGAGGTCACGCTGCGGATGCCGGATGAGTGTGTGGTGCGTGTAGCGCGGGCGTCGGATCCGGTCAAGGCGGCGTGGAATGGCGGGGTGCGGTTTGCGCGGCATGATAACTTTGAAAAGGTGGTTGTCACTAAGCAGGAGTATGATGAGAACGGCGCTGCGTGGGTGGCACGCAAGTTTTCTGCGGGGTTGAATGTTGTCTAGACATGTTACAAAGTCCTGCTTCAATGGAATATAAGACACAATATAGTGAGCAGAGAGGTAGCTGTTAACATCAATGACATGTGAAAACCCAATATCCCAAGATAACCCCTGCAGACCCTAAACCATTAGATCCTAACGCCATAACCCGTTCATGTGGAAAATGCAAGACTTTCAAACCAGAAAACAAAAGAATAAGAGAACACCCAAGACAAGAATAAAAGACAAAGAAAGAAAAAAAAATCACAGACGGCCAGCGCTTCTAAATCGCATTAGCCGCGCCGTGATGCTCATTGGCCCGCGCTGCTGGCTCATCCACCGACTCCAGGCCTCAGTGTGTTGTCTAGGCGACCGGCGCTGTTGGCCAGGCGCTGAAGAGGGAGCTGCAGGTGGCCCAATGGGGGAAGCTGGGGTAGTGGTCAAGCCCCGTCGTGTATGGCACCCTAGAGCAGAGTAAATGGTTAGTAAAAGATCTCCGTAATAAGACATGGTAGATTCAAGACAAGCCTCGGCTGGCATGTTCTTTTCGTGTTCTTATTCTTATTCTCGTTCCTGGTCGTAATGGCTGACTTTTGGTTTTGTCGCATGTGATCTCGAAGGATCTAGACCAAAGAAAAAAAACACAAGGCGGTGACGTTTAACCAAAGCAAGAGCCCGTTAAAGGAATGCGGAACAAGAAAATAGACCAAGAAAAAAGAAATTTACCGAGAGAAGCACATGTTGAATGAAGGCAAGCGAGACTTACAGTCGCACTAATCAAAGGTTAGTTAGTCTCGGATCTTCCGATTTTGGGGAATGACAAGTTGAAGAAAAGAAGAAAAAGAGCAGTAACTTACAAAGCGGTCAGAAGAACCTTCGTGGTGCTTAAAGCAGTATCCGCCGCCACAGCCATGGCACCGTTTCTGCGAAGCCTCGAAGCAGGCGAGACACTTTTATGTTTGTTGCGAAGCGTTAACACAGGCCAGTTGAATGATTCAAGCAGAGGGCAAGAAAGAGCAAAGGCAGGTTGTGCAGTGCAGTGCTGTGGTAGAAGGGTATGAATTTTGGGCTCTCCATTTAGGTTTAGGTTAGACGGAATATGCTGTGTAGTGCAAGCTAGTCAAAGCCAGATAGGCAAAAGTCTGTTCGGGGCCTTTAGCCAGCAGGCGGAACGAGACGAGGGTACAGACAGAGTTGTGAGTATAATATACAAGCTCTTGGTCTAGCTGCAGTGCTTTGTGATGAAATGCAACTGTAGCAGCTGCAAATGTGACAGTCCGCAGATCAAGTTGAAAAAGCCTCTAAAATGCCCACTCAATAGGCCAAAGATACAGCAGGGGACGTTCTGTAAGAATAGCGCGGAGAAACAGCCTGGGCGGGGGGGTTATGACCCACATTAAAGCCACATTCGATGCATTGGCGAGCAATAGGATCCTAAAATAGGAAAGAAAAACGACAGGGGCCGGTGTTAGTGAATCGTGCTCGGCTCGGTGAAAGACGGACCTACGAGCTTTTGTTCGTAGGTGGAAAATTAGCCTGCAAAAACAGCGCCATGGCCAGTAAAAATGAACCAACCATCATCATGAGACGCAACTAACACCGCTCCTTTAGCAATGTAATTGCTTTTTTTTTTTTTTTTTTTTTTTTTTTTGAATCGTACCACTATTGTGTTTGCAACAGCTGTTTTAGGAGCCTGCCACAAAGTCGGGCGAGCTTGGTCCTCAACAGCAGGTCGCAAGGCAACAACTGGGAGACACTCAAAGAGAAGGAGCGGACATCATCACATAGTAACATTAGTAGCACGTACCTTTGTAGATTGTTCACTGGACACTGACGACGACGACGACGCACTGCTGCCCAGCGAAATGGCCGACATGGCCGATGTAAAACTCGAAATACTCGCCGGTGACGAGCTCAGCGGCGATGACGCCACCGATTCACCCACTGAGAGCGCCGGACTGGCCGCCCGCGACGCTGGCAGACCCAGCGGGTAGCAGTCCTCGCAGTACCAGGCATTGCAGCAGCGGCACATGCGGCCCTGCACACACGCCTCGCAACGCGCCACAAAGCACAAGTCAGCGTCGCCCTCGGCGCATGGCGTTGTCGCCGTGCGCACCGTAGATGTCAGAAGAGGCGGCGGCGAGAGCATTGGAAGGTCAGCGGGCGCAGTGTATTTGTCGCAATACGTGAGGCCCTCGGGCGCCGATCCGCAGCCAGCGCAGCGACCAAGCGAGTACTTGGCGACAGCCCATGGCGCGGCCGATGAGGCTGATGTGTCGTAGCAGCCGTGGACAGGCGAGTTGGTGTGGGCGGGGCCCTTGCAGAGAACGCTGTCGAAAGCCAGAATGTCGCGGCACTCGTGTAGCACACGACCCCACTCAGCGGGGATATTTCGCTGGATAACCTGGCCGCGCTTGCGGTACCATAAGCTAGCAGCGTCGTCGGCAGCGGGGTCTGTAGAGTCGGGCGCACCAAAGATGTAGATTCCCTTGAGATTGCGCGCGCGCTTGGGCCGAGACAATGAACTGTAGGAGGCTCGCAGGGCGGCGCAGAGTTTACGCTCGTTGAGTGAGCTGACGCCGCGGATAGAAAGGATGCGCACGTTGAATTTGGGGCCGGTCAGGATTTCATGGCATACGTCGGCAGTGACGGGGAGACCGTCCAGAATCAGGGTCTGAATATCAGCGAGGAAATTAGCCCGGCGCAAGGAGGTGAATATGCCCCTAATGGGACCTGACATGAAGCTGTACGCGGCGCATTACGGTTAGCAAGGTGAGATCATGTGAAGACGACCGGGGGTGTAGTCAGTCAGGATCGTGAGACGTGGAGAAAATGAGCTGAGACGGGCTAGCTTGGCAAGCGGTGAGAGTGAGGAGAGAAGAAAAAGTGATTAAAGTAAGACGATCCGACTCGACTTATACAAGGGCTGAGTAGGAGCAGGGGCGTGACCACACAGCCGAAACTAGGAATTCCAGGAGCTCGCCAAGACGCCATGGGACAAACAAAGCAGAGAAACAAGAGCAAAATTAGGAGAGGCTGCGCATACTCTTCTTCGGTCAGGTACTCGCGCACATGGCTGTTGGGATCAAACTCGTCCATCTCTTCGTCCTTTACACGGAAGTTAATTGATTTAACCGTGCCCAAGTCTAGGTGGCGGAAGAAGTGTGTGTTTTGGTAGAGAAGCCATCTGCTGTGCTTGCTGGTGCTGGCTAATCTCAGGCGCTCAAAAGCACTGAGATACGGCAGAATGTGGTCGAGGACGAGCGGATTTGCGATGACGTCGGTTAGTTGGAGGGCGGGCGGCGGTGGTGGAGCGTCCATTGTGGATTTGGTGTAAGTGGGTGGGGAATAGAGTGAAGAACAGCTAGAATATGAGAGATATCAAGAAGAAGAAGAAGAAGAAGAAGAAAAGAAAACACCCAAGATATAAATACAAGCGGAAATGGAAGAAGAGAGGAAAATAAGAGGGAAACACAAGGCCGGCGCTTCCTCAATATAAAGACTTTTACATCTGGCAAACAAAAGAAGGAACGGCGTGCCTGAATCCGAATAAACAAGCACGGGGTTGTTCCAGTCCAGGTTTAATACTTGCATATTGATTTGTTTAATTCGTATATTTTATGGACTTGCAGCTCCTTCATCTTTTTTTTTTGGTTTCTTTTCTCTCTTATTTCTTTTTTCCTTTTCTTTTCCCTTTTTTCTTCTCTAGATTCAAACTAACTTAGTAACAAACCAACAGTAAGATGCATAGCTAAGCAGCTCAAGCAAGCAAATTTTCAAATTAAACTGGGAAACAAGTGTTTGGGCAGGCACAACCGATGTAACCAGCCATCTGGAGCGCAGTTACCTGGCTCTGGGGGTCTTTTATGGTGTTGCAAAAGTAGCATGCCAAGAAGAGAAAAATGGAAGATGGGCCTGAAAGCAAAATGGAAACAAGATATATGTTTACATACATCATCGGTACACGTTGAGTCCCCTATAGCTACGGCGAAAGTAGAGGTACACGGCAAGTACACGTTGGCTGTGTATGTTAAAATACTAGCTTCGCTTGCCCTTGCCTCAGCGCCCATTCGCGCCCATTTTATGCGACCCTTTTTTACCCCAGAAAAGCCTCTTTTCCGCCTACTCTACTCTACAGCCACTGACTCCAATTCTGCAATGCAGCAGTCTGCAAGTTGGCTCTGCAGTCCCAAGAACAAGCACAAATTACAACGCATCTGTGTCAGTCCAAGCTCAGTCTTGCTCTGGTTCCGGCGCCTGGTGCAACATGGTAATCCAGATCCCCAAGCTCTGACCCCCTCCCTCAGGCCAGCTTCCTACTGCCGCTCCAGCCCGAGCCCGCGCCTTGAGCACAGAGCCATATTTGAACGTCCAGAGGGTGGATAAACACGCCAGAGCTGCAGCGTCACAACAAGCTAGCCAGTTAACAGAGTGGAACTAAGTACTAGTATACCAGCCAGCGGAAAGTGGGCTTCCAATACAACGGCGCTGGCGGAACAGGGTTGGAACGATAATCGAACGACGACAAGGCCAGAATGACGGCCTGATTTTTTGGCGCACCATCCACGCACATTGTATTGTACTTTCTGTGCTACTCAGCTCACCACACAGCAGCATAAAACAGACCCGGTCTTTGCTTTGTGCTGTGTTGGCTGTTGTCAACTCGGTAATACTAGTCATATTCTGAATGTTAGTGAGCTGCATGTGTTTTGACTCTCATGCGACTATTTCTTCCTTCATTTTTCCATCCTCAACGCCAGGCATCGAATGGAATTGAGCCTGATTTCAGTGAAAAACCAGAAGTGGTATTTCTTCTTTCGGGGCAATATAGAGTTTTCTTAATCCCGAGCCGCCTCGGACTTGTCCTGTTGGTCCCTAGTACTTGGCAACTTTAAAAAAAAAAGAAATAAAAAATAAAAGGCGGCTCCTTTTTCCCCATGTGGTTTAAAGACTAAAATGGCCCACAGGGAATGTCTCTAAGCGCACTTTAACCCGCCCTAATCTTTGAGTTATAGCCTAAAAACATTCAAGTAAAACATCGCCTGAATGCCAACCAATACGCCGCCAATAACTTGCTGAGTAAAAAGCCGCATGGAACTTGTTCGTTGAACTCTGAACTCAAGTCTTAGATACGATTACTGTTGCTACTGTACGTACGGAGTACTTGCTGCTAGTAGTTGTGCTACTAGTAGTAGTACTAGCAGTAGATCATCTCCAGATATCAAATACCCCTCTTCGTTTCATCTCCTCTAACCACCACACTTGCGCGTTTACACCAGCCTCGTTTTTGCAATTGCATGTCTTGGCTCATGCAGCTGCATTGCACCCGCTGGTTCCTTGTGTATCTACCTCCGCTTCTGCCTTCCCTATGCTCCCCACGCTCTCCATCCGTATCTGCATCTCCATTCCCATGATATCTTCTCATTTTACTGTAGTTGTCTCGAATCTGCCACTCAGCTCAAGGCCCGGATATCTTGGTTTGCATTTTCTCCGTTTCTGTAGCAATTTCATTCGTACACGGCCTTCTCAACTACGGAGTGCTCTTTAGGAGTACCTATCAGCTACTCCAAACTGCTACCTTGCAAAAGAACTGTTATTTCAGATCATTTACCGTACGAATAATCTTATAAATTATATCGTCTATGTAACCTACCTGGAGATACACTGTACTTCGTAGTCACCATAGCCCCGTAGTCACTTACGGAGTAGACAGCAGGTATTCTGTAAGATGACAATCTGCTGCGTGGCACTTACGGTGTAAATACACCTACCACGGGACCCTTAGCTGCAAATCACATATCTTTGTAGTTTTATCTCCAAAGAACTATTTGATAAAAGACATTCGGCTTTTCCCAACTTTCCGCTGCTTCTACACCGTATTATCGGATCTTGTTGGCTGGAAACCTTACTGCTTACCACAGTGGGCCCTGGAGTTCTAGCCATGCATTCAATAAGCTTCTATGAATTTCGTCCAACCAAAAGTGGAGGTAAGATAAACAACTCATTGATGAGTGAGATTGAGTGATTGAAACCCCGCCTCTACCAAAAGTCTCTCCTTTCATGTTTACGGCTTGCTAATTCGGTGTGAATCACAGCCAATACTCTGTGCAGAGTAAACAATAATCGCCGTCTTTATAAGCAGCAGCTCATAAGGAATTCTGTCAAATGCCGATTGCCACTTGGTTTCTTCACATCTATTTAGTGGGTCTCGGTCGGCAGTTGCTTAGTGGAAATTTCCAGGCCCTTCTAGCTTTGAATTCAATGGAAAAGTGTTTCTCGATTTGCAAGCAAACGAAACACAATTACGGATACTAGTGGAAGCCTGGCGTTTTTACAAACAGCAGCTGCGCGCTTGTGAAGAAAAATAAAGTAAGAACATACTATATATATATATATATATCAACAACAAGAAAATGGTCGTAGTCAAGCGACAAACTTGAAGATAAACTTGAAGATGGTTTAAACAAGCTCAATTATTTTTGTACCTTTAGCGGCTTTAGGTGTTTCTTTTTTTTTTCTCAATTTATCTGTGTTAGTCTCCATAAAAATCCAGCCCATTGACTTTCCGTTATCACGATAAACATTTTTTTCTCGCTGGGTTTAACCCTCAAGCTTTTACTTCTTTGTGTTGTATCAATTTATCCGCTGCGAGATACTCGCCCAGGTCATGACATCATCGACGCCAGCCCCGAAATGGTCGTCGACGTTCCGTCTGATGGACGTCGACGAGACCAAGAGGCGCAACCTCGCCGGCGATAAAATCGTCCTTCCGCACTCCGCCCTCGAGCAGCTCCTGCTGGCCGCCGAGACGGCCAATAACAACGCCGTCCGCGACACCGGCGACTACAGTCGCCACCAGCCACATGACTCCCAGCAGCTGCCGCACCCGCTGATGTTCCGTCTGGTGAACCCCGCCACGAACAAGTCCGTTTTTGCCGGTATTCGCGAGTTCTCTGCCGACGAGGGCTTCGTGGGACTTAGTCCATACCTGCTCAAGGCATTGGGCATTGATTCGGAAGCGCATGCTGCATCAGGCAAGAACGAAAGCTCGGCTGATTTGACCGACGCCTGGGGCTTTGGGTCTGAAAATACCAGCGCTGGGTCTGCCCTTAACATTACAGTGCACGCGCAACAGGCACCAAGGGGCACTTTTGTGCGACTCCGACCGTTGGAGGCGGGCTACGACTCAGGTGACTGGAAGGCATTGCTGGAACATCAGCTAAGGGCACGTTACACAACGCTGACCAAGAACACGGTCCTCTCGTTCAAAAACGGCCTTCAAGCTTACTCGTTTCTGATTGACCAGTTCAAGCCTGACAATCATGATGGCATTTGTGTGGTTGACACAGACCTCGAAGTCGATATGCAGCCTCTGAACGATGAGCAGGCAAGAGAAAGCGCCCGCATACTCTCTGAGCGGAGTCAACCACAAAACTCCAAGTCGTCGGATGGTGGTGAAGTTGACATCTGGAATCCTACGAGCGGTCAAGTGGTTCCGGGCGAGTATGTTAATTATGATCTCTTTTCGTGGGATCGTTCCCGCGCACTAGAATTTGAGCTCTCTGGTCTTGCAGATGACGTCGCTGTGGATATGTTTGTTAGTCCTCTTTCGGACAAGTACCGATCGAGGCCGGAACGGTCACATCACATGTTTGGTGCGTTTGAAACAACAAGTCCGGGAATCAAGAGTATCACGATATCGCCATCACATGCTGGAATGGAAAATACCGAGCTTCTGATGGTTGCTGTCTATGGCTACAACGGCAGTGACAGCTTACAGCAACCGGCCAGCTTCACGCTACGAGTACGCGTTGCTCCAGACTCATCCAAGGATTGTTCTATGAAGAATAGCGATGCCGAACATGGCCCGGATGAGGAACAATGCAAGAGTTGCCAGAACTGGATTCCAAAGCGCACCATGATGCTACATGAAAACTTTTGCCATCGCCAAAATGTGGTGTGTCTGCAGTGTCGCGAGGTGTTCCTCAAGTCGTCTGAAGAGTGGGCTAACCACTGGCACTGTGAACACGACTCATCATATGGCTCTTCATCTACTAGCAAAGCGAAGCATGACCAAATCTTCCATGAGAAGCATACCTGCGAGTTGTGTAAGAAAGAATTCGACTCTCTTCCCGCACTAGCACAACACAACCTTGATCTGTGCGCCTACAAACTTATTCTTTGCCAGTTCTGCCATCTAGAGGTCCCACAGGAGGGAGACCCAGCCAACCCCTCACCTGAACTGATTCTTTCAGGCCTAACAGCTCATGAATTTGCCGACGGCGCCCGCACCACCGAGTGCCATCTCTGCGACAAGATTGTGCGCCTGCGCGACATGAAAACACACCTCAAGACCCACGACCTTAACAAGGCCAGCCGCAGCACCCCGCTCATCTGCCGTAACGTGTCCTGCGGCCGCACGCGCTTTGGCGTGGGCGCACGCGGCGCCGTGCGGGCTTTTGCCGATGCTGGTATGGTCGACCGGCTCGGCCTGTGCGCGGTCTGCTTTGAGCCATTGTTTGCTACAACTTTCGACCCGGACGGCAAGGCGATGCAGCGGCGTGTAGAGCGGCGGTACTTGAAGCAATTGATGGGAGGCTGTGGCAAGCAGGCGTGCCGCAATGAGTGGTGCAGAACGGGACGGAAGAATAGCGCACTGGCGGAGCGTGGTGCGAGAGCGGGTGAGGCCCTGGCGCTAGTGAAGCCTCTGCTGGGAAGCGTTCGCAAAGAGGGCGCACCCATGTACTTCTGTGTGGAGGAAATGAGTGCGCAGAGAAGAGCGGTGGCTGAGGCCATGGCAGGAGAAGGCGTGTATGAGTTGGAATGGTGTGTTGCAGCGGCCGAGGCTTCAAACGGAGATCTGGATAATATTCGTTCTTGGCTAGATAACTGGGCACCGCGCAAAGTATAGTTATTTCCAAAATAGAATGTTTTTGATAATCATTTTTCTTTGCGCACATGTGTTAAGCAAAGAAACCAATATCATCTCAACTAAAGAATCGTCATGTTGTAGGGTTACTAGGGTTAACCAGAACCACTCTTCTACTCCGTAGTACGAAGTACATCGTATTGTCTTAATTCAACCTCTTCATGAGCACAGGCTCCATCACTGCCTAAAATAAAACTGTGTAAAGCCACTACGATATATCATCTTGAAATAGAACGAGTCATTTCAGCACATATAAATCACATTAGGTTTGATTGAAAGCTGCCAAAGTTGAGTCAAGGGAGAACGCTGGAGCTTGGGTTTACTCCGTAGAGAGACTGAGCTGCCAGAATGTGAACCCTTGCTTCCTCGCTTGGGCTTCTTGTGCCTTGCCTTGCGCTTTGCTGTGCGGTTTGTTTCGCTGCTTTGCTTTCGTTTTTCTTGTCTGGGCTGGTTCCTTCTGGCAGTTGAAGTGAACCCCTGTTCTGCCATATTTGTTTTTCTTCAGGTCCCTTTATCCTTGGCTACAAAGGCTTTTGGGGAATCTGTGAGTTTCTGTCACCTTCTGTGACTTTCGTCTTTTTGTGCTCTTTCTGGGTCTTTATTTTTCTGGTATTTCTTTCTTATGTGCGTTTTATTGATATAATGTGACGAGAATTGTGCTTACGAGAGTCTATGGAATGTACTGCTTTGCGGCCTTGTAGGGCTAAAAGGTACAACATGCAAACAGGGGGCATAAGGTTAAGCCTTGCTTCTTTGTGTAGCCAGCAAGTTCTGCCTGTCGTTGGTTTTTTTTTTTTTCTTTTTTTTAATCAAAGAACGTTGAAAAAAAAACCAACGATAAAAAAAAAATGCACACTTGTTCATTCACAGCATACTGTACCAAACTCTCATGTTCCGGTGTATCGCTAAAGTTGTTTAAATAGAACTTCTTTGCTCGAACTTATTCTTCGTTTTGTTCCTTGAACCTTTTTTCTTTGTCATCCATTTTTTTTTCTCTTTTTACAGCGGTTGGCATATTTTTTCTTTTTGGCTTTTCTCTCTTTTCCTTTTCCTGCACTTTTTTTTCCCCTGCTACCTTTTTTTTCTCTTAGCCTTGGGTCCTGGCAAACAACCCAGAGGCAACAGAATAGGCAACGCACAGCTGATCCCCCACCAACAACCATTTCGTTTGAATTCTGCGCAAGCACAAACCTGGCCAGCTCATCAACTCTACTCCATCCATCCATTCTTCTCTTCATTTCATCTATCTTTGCTTTCTTTTATTTTTCTTCTCAGCCATCCGAAATTCTAGCTCTTACCGTCAGCCTCGCCGCGTTTGCTGTCTTGTGTCCAAGCGATTTCTTTTTTTTTTTGACGCGGACTAACCCCACGTCTATTGTGAGTTGTCTGCTGGCATCGTTGCCGTCCCCTTTCGCATCGGGATCATCCAAAACCAAGTGGCACTGTGCACACACTGCTTGTCCATCTCTTGGCCTCTTGCTGTCTGGCAGAATGCAAGTCGCTGTGGTGCTTAGTTAGTAGCCGCAAACTCGCTAGGCATAATACAGTGCAATGCAGTCAGTGCCTAAGAGGCACCACCCCCTCCATAGCACTTGCATGCTTGCATATATCACCACACATTTTGTTGCCCCGGTGGTTCCCTCTCCCTTTCTTCAGATTTAAATCTCCCGATGTCGCATGTATGTCTATGTCGGCACATCCTACTCAGCCTCTGAAACTAACGATTTCTTGAATAGGCGGAAAAGCTTGGATAAAGTTGACCCCGACGAGACGCTCAACGAGCCGGCCACATACCAACATACTTCTTTCATCGCCACTTTTCCTGTTCGTCCTGACCGCCTGCCGATTCGCCCCTCTATTTGTAACTTTGTTACCCCATCGACAACTTTGGCCCTGAGATGCGGCACCTGAGCGACACTCAACACCCTCCCAAGATTTTCTGCTGTGATTAATTCCCACTCATCGCCCATCAGCGCTACTTTTCTATATCTTTCGACATGACGTCCAAGCATACCACCAAGGCCTCTTCTGCTAGCGGCCCTAAGAGGGCCTCTAAGATAATCCCTGCGCTGCCTTTGCAACCGAAAAAAACCACCAACGCAGGACGCAACCGCCAGGCTTCGGCTGCACCTGTAGCTACAGCCCCGGCTCCGGCTCCTGTTGCTTCTACTAAGGCGGGTGCTCTAGCTACAACGGGGTCGGCAAAGTCGAAGAAGAGTGCTTTAAATGGTGTTCATACTGCTTCACCGCAGGCTGTCTCCAAGACCACGAGCGCTCCGAATGAAAAGCTTCCCAGCTCGGCTCCTACTACAGCTCAGAAGCCGCCCCAAGCTCCCCTAGTTTCCCAGGTTTCCAAGGATGGTATACCGAATGCTGCGGAGCCTACCAAGATGGTCCCTCCACACAGACCACAAAACGCAGGTGAATCCAGTGACCATGGCTCTTCCCAGCCGGTCGAACCTGCAAACACGAACGGCACCCCCACGACCAAAAACCAATTCAATGGATCATCGGCAAGCTTTGTTCCTCAGCAGGTGATGTCAGAGTCGGCGATGGTAAACCAGCACAACAACTACAGCCAACCTCCTCGACCCAGGGGCCAGAACCACCATGCTTCCGGCTCCATTCAATACGCCTACAACTCTAATGGCTCCTCGCCTGCTCCGGCTGCTACCACGTTTCCCCCACCTGGCTTTCATGGCCACAACAGCATGCCCATTCACGACTATCACAACGGTGTCGTCGGCGCAAACGGCCACTGGCAGCAGCACAGCGGCTACAACGAGTATCCACCCACCGAAAATTACGCGCGCCAGATGACGAACTATCCTCAGGAAGTCTACGGTGCTCCCAACGGATACAGCTATGGCGCCCCGTCGACTCCCCATAGCTTCCACGACTCTCACTCTTCGGGACATGGCGAGGAAAACAGCATGCAGATATACCCTCCGCATGGCCACCCGTACTCTATGCCTCCTGACGATGGAGTTCGCCACCACCAACAACACATGTCCACCGATATGTCACACATGATGCACCAGCCGCAGATGATGCCGAACCAATTCCCCATGGGCCAGTACTATCACCAACCCCATGGCTCACACTCTGGCGGTCTCATATCTCATGGGCCTCCAGACTTTGGCGCGGACATTATGCCTTTGGCTGATCACATAAAGAACCACTTCAACGACCCCTCAGTTGCCGACTGCAGACTAGAGATCCACTACAACGCCAGAGCTCCTCCCATTCTGATCTATGCCCATCGCTTGATTGTGTCGCAGAGTGCGCCACTACGACACGCTATCAGCACGGCTCCCTCTTCGCCTCCGCCAGGCCAATCTCTCATCCCGGTTATCCTGGAGGTTGATGGGCGCTTTGTTGATCCCAATGCTTTCATCGTGGCAATTCAATACCTTTATGGGTTTGGTCTGTTTGCCATTCCTGATCCTCCTGCGCTGAGCGAGGGAGTTTCTATGGTCGGCAACGCTATGGACCGCTTTAAGTTCTGCATCGGATACGCTGTCGCCGGTCGCGTTTTAGAGCTGCCGAATGTGGCAATTCGTGGTGCCCAGATTGCCTGCCAGTGCCTGTCGTGGGACACAATCGAGACCGCCCTGGAGTTTTGCCTGGGTGACATTCCGCACAGAGACACACTCCACGACCAGGCACAACTTGAGCCAGCATCCAAGGTTCTCATCCGCGGTATCATTGACTTTTTGATCAACAACTTCCCTGTGGACTTTGAGCTGGACACTTCGGTTACTGACCCTATGTCCTACCGCCGCATGCCTATGACGGTCCCTCCTGGAATGGAACTTAAGACTTTCAAGACGATCCCCGTCTCCCCTGTGGCTCCTATTTCGATCGAGAACTCGTGCGTGTCGTTTGGCAAGCATGGAAAGAGCGAAAAGCTGCGCCTCAGTGTGTCAAACATCAAGTTTGGTGATCTCAATAGTCAGCAAGATCCTCACTCGCACAATGGTCACACTACCAACGGCCATTCCAATGCCGAACGCCCTGTTTTCTTCCAGGTGCTGTCCCGGTTGCTGCTTAATCTGCCCTTTGAGATGCTCAAGGAGGCGCTCGAGAACAATCTTCAGGACGGTGTGCCCGGCTGGCGCAACAACACGGCGCGTAGCATTGTCGCCAAGATGATTATCGACGAGCGTGAGAGACGGCGGTTGGCGCTCTTGGGTGCCCTCCAGGCCGGCCAGGCGTCTCCCGATGCCGCGGCTGTTTTGCCGCGTCTGCAGCGCTATGATCCCCAGATTGGCGATCGTTGGGACGTGCTCTGTTGGAAAGAGTCGCTCGAGGAAGGCTCCAGCAAGGTGATTCTGATGAAAAAGTGGGTGCCCATTGAGGCTCCGATGACAGAGGGGGTCCACAATGGCAAGAACTCTGGCTTTGGTCTCTACCCATGATTGTTGTCCTGTATTGCCTACGCTCTCTCTTTTGGCATTCCACGTCATATTTCTTGCCACCCTTGTTCGCTTTTGTTTCTCTTTCTATTTGTTTAACTTTTTACTTTCGCCCCTGTATTTATGTTTACCTCCTGTCACCCACCATCACCCACCATCACCCACCGTCCTCACATTTCTCACACATTCTTACTCTGCTCCCCCTTTTTTTGTCTTTTTTGTTTTAATCGCATGTGCTCTTCACGCTACTCGTCTTCATCATTCACTTTATTTTATTCAGCCTTTTTCATATGTTTTAATGAGACCAAAGAAGAACCACACCGGGTTAGAAAAAAGTATCACAACAGCTATTGACGCTCTCTTCCTTTTTCACTTTATCCACATACCACAATTGTATTGTCTTGTCTTGATATTCATTTTTTTTGGTTTCTTTCATTTTTGTCGTCTTGTTAGTTCTTTTGGTTTATTGTTTCGCTTTGGTCTTTGGTTCATGGTTTGGTTTTTATGGGTTTGTTTTTCCACATCTCTTGTCATATTCGGGTTATTCTGATAGAATGTTTTCTCCACGAAATATCATTACATTTTTGACAGGCGAAATCATAGCCCCTATATATTTCTTATTGCAACAATCAACGACGTGAATGGTAAACACGAAAGAGTATCCGCTGATGAATGCGGACAAACTAGCGTGTCGAGCAAATGATGACGTATGCTGCTAGGGTAATATAGGGTTACGAAAAATCGAAATGTGACATGTGACAGCTCAGGCTATGTCGCAACCCAATAAGCAGAAAAAATGACAAAGCCTGAATGTGTGGGTCGTGTTGGGGGCCCGAACACTAGGGGAGCATGAATTTGTACGACACACTAGTCTTTCGAAAAAGGAGATGTGCTGGTCGGTACTCCGTATATCCTAAAGCGCATAGAACCAATTGTAAATTAATGGCAAGCATAAAGCATTCCGACTCATTGTCTTAGTACGGCCATGCCAATATGAGCCTACTACTACTAGTAGTACCACGTAGTAAAAATTCTGGCTTTAAAGCAGGCAAGTAGTAACAGTAGGGGCTGTCTGCTTGATTGATGCCTTGTCTTGGGCGCCTAGACAAGCGAAGAGTAGACGAGTAGTGCATTGCATTGCATGCGATGGGCTGGCCTTATCGACTTGAGTTGAGTCAAGCGGAGCAGGGGTGCTAGGTTATCCTGACGGGGAACGGAGACACTGCTTTTTAGTATATCATGAGGGGGGCGGGGCTAAGGAGCACCAGTACGACTGTGGTACTAAAATCTGTACAAGGTATATACTGCTGCTAACAGAGTGCAAGTATATGTCTTGGCTCAAGGTTTTGTAAGTGTGGTAACTGACCAGCTCTTGAAGGTATCATCAAAGTAGCGGAATCCTCGTATGATCCCAAACGGCAGATGCGGGTACATCGGAATACCAGACCCGCGTTTGTTGCGTTGCAGCTGCGACAGCAAATACAGCTGCAAGTCAGTCGATGCAAAGTCCATTTCACACACACATTCAGACATCCTCCCGGCGATTCCTTCCGGACCGGGGGCTTTTGGAAAATATGACGGAAATGTTTACACAATTCGTGAAAAAGCAAGTAAGAGCGGACGATAATGCACGATAACGGAGAACAAATGCAAGCGGTGTACAAGCAAGAATAAGGCACACGAACCAACGTGCAGTACAAGCGGCTTCCAGGATATTGACAACCCACTTGTCAGTTTTTTTTTTTTTTTTTTAAAAAAGAAGAAAAAAAAAGAAGAAAAAAAAAGAGTATGACTTTGTGTTTAGTTTTTTTTTTTTCATTACTCTCATGGAACCCGAAAGTTATGGAGACTTGTGTTTAGTTGTTGCTAGTACTACCAGTAGCGACGGCCTGGCGAACCGAGTATCTCGATTTCGAGTTGCGTATAGGAAGAAGGGAAGGAAAATATTGAGTGGGTTTCTCGGGAGCGGAAAAGGAAGCCGAAGGCAACGCAGACAGCAAGAAAAGTGGAAGAGAGATGTTTTTTTTTAAACAAGAAAAAAGAAAGAAAGAAAAAAAAGGAAAAAGAAAAGAAAAAAAAAGGAAAAAGAAACGAAAAAAGAAAAAAAAAACGCTCGGTGTCGGTCGCGTGTAGACCAAGAGAATTGACATGTGCTTGAGAATTAACCGAATTTAAGAAAAATAAACTCCAACTTGTTGAAGTGCAAAAGAAGAGGATAAAGGAAAAAAAAAACACGACCTAAAAGGGTAGGGAAGCAAGCTGTTACACTGCTTAGTGGGGGCTGCTGGCGTTTGTTTTGGCGTCATTTAGCATCGTTTGGAGCTTGTGTGCCCGCAGGAGATGATTTGCTACTGAGCCGGGAGTTTTTTTTGGGGGGCAAACCCGCTCAGAGGGCTGTGTTAGTGGCCGAAAGGAGACAATTCAAGGGCATTAAATACAGAGTCCATGCCCTGAATTTGGCAGCTAGACCTATAGACCAGCCAAGGGCTAAAATTACGGGGAATAAATGAGCCCAAAATATAATAACCCACTAAAAGTTCATATAACTGAACGGGGACTTCCCTTTGTCGATCGCGCCACGCAGTTGAGACTTTCATCGCGACTTTTTGCTGTGCCGCTTCGCTGCGTCTAAAACGAAGAGAAAAACAAGCTTGAACTGTAATGAAAGATCGAAACGCGAAACTGGGATGACATTAGATGAGATCGAGAAGCCCAGAGAGAAGCGGGTGTCGCTTTTTTTTTTTTTTTTTTTTTTTTTTTTTAGGTCCGAGTGTTGATACACGTAGTGAAAGATCCTTTCCAAACTCTGGTACATACAAAGTACAAGTACACAAGTAGCATACCACTACTAGTACTACCACCAAGATGCTCTCCTCTCCGCTCGTTCCCTTCCTCATTAAGACCCCCTGCGAGTTAACGAAGTCCCATGTTCGCTTTTTCCTTGTCACTCTTTTTTCTCGCTGTCTCGTTACCGCTGTTACCAACCAGTAGCAATAAGCAAGTGATTTTTGTCCCTTGAAATCTGACGTGCTTAAGTACAGACCTTGCAGTGTTGTGCATGATGTTGCTTTGCTGGCGGTTCTTTATTAGTGAGTTGTTGGCTTTGGTCTGATTATAGTTTATTTTTATTTTATTTTTTTTATGACTCGAGAGCACAATTCAGACCCAAATCTCTTCTCTTTATCTGCTTCATTAAATCCCAATAAATCCCCGTGAAAACCCCAAAGCTCTGCATTGAGCAGCAGCGTTACATTGAGACACGAGTTCTTGACTTTGTTGTCACTGCACTGCAAACTGCAAAGACTTGTGGTTCTTTTTGCTTCCTTGTTCCCTCGTTGTTCCGTCTTTTCCTATCTTGCATAGTATTTCACATTTTCCATTCCTTTGATTTTTCTTTTTCCCGTCTCTCCCTCTACCTTTTTTATTGAACGCTTTTTATAATAAATTTTATAATAAACAGCTTGTCGCCCATTCCAGCAGTAGAAATTTAGGCTCATTCCTTATTTATTTCGGCGCCATCCACAAACACAAGTCAATTAATTACCACATTTTGCCCTCTCTTTCTTTCTTTTCTTCTTTCTTTCTTGTTACGCTTCTTCTTTACTCTTTTTCCAAATCTATCGACATCTATCAACGACACAACGATATTTATTCAACCGGCGCAACATCATTTACGTATGTCCCGCGACCGATTGCTAGTCCCAAGTCTCCGACTACCCAACCGATAATATCAAAATTCATACAACTTAACCCAACAAAGAATCGACCGTCGCAACAACATCGCGGCATGTCGACATCGCCAACTCCACGTCGGCGTCTACCGCCTTCGCCACCTCTCAGCCATGCCGAAGCCGTCGCTCAAATGACCGCCACCGCCACTGCCACCGCCGGCTCCTCTTCGCCATCCCTTCCGCCACCGGCCCCGCGCCCGTCATCGCCGCCGGTCCCCAAACGCGGCCTGTCCGATCCGATTCTTCGCAATGCTCTGCGCTACACCATTTCTGCACGAGAGTACTCGGCCCTTCATAAATACCTTCTTTCGCGTTCGTCCATGCTGGCACGAACCGCTCCGACTCCCGCGCGCGTGGAACAGATTGTCGGCAGTGACTCGCCTACGCGGCAAAGAGATTGTATGGCGGGAAAGGGCTTGGTGGATGCCGCGGACGAAGCAGACCAGAAGGAGGAGAATGACTACAATGCTCGGGCTGTGCGGCACTCTATGCGCGTGTTTGTCTTGACGGGCGTGGCCATGAAGATGTGGGATATGGTGCTGCGCAAGCTGAGCAAGAAGCAACAGTGTGTTTCATCAACACAGATACCCTCTGGCGTCTTATACTAATTGTGTTTGTCAGATCCTCAGTGTCGCAAAAACAGCCGTTATACAAGTCCCCGACCCTGCGGCTTTCTGTTTCCCTCTCGACGATCCTTCTGCTCTACCGGCTACTTTTCCGCTTCCTGACCCGTCTGCGCGGTCACCTGATTGACCCGTCCGCCGCGCCGTTCCGACTTCGCAACCCCCGCGCTGCCGCCGCGCTCACATCTCCCTATGCGCCAGCCGTTGGTGCGTCCTTTGCCGGTCTTATGCTGGGCGTTTCGCCGGCGCGCCACATGCGCACATCGATTGCGCTGTATGCCGTGTTCCGCGCGCTCGAGTTTGCCTGGAACCTGCTGGAGCACGACGGCATGGTGTGGGGCTTCAAGACGCTGGCTGGTGGGCTGGCGGTCAAACGCGAGCGGCCGTGGTGGTTTGGCAGCTGGTTGACGCAGCCGCTGGTGTACGGGCAGCTTCTGCATGCTGTTGTGTTTGATCGTGACTGCTCGCCCATGAGCTACGTCGACTGGATCATGAAGCATTCGACAACGTACCTGCAGTCCCGGCCCGACGGTTATGGAATTGGGCTGCCGTGGCCGTCCAAGTACGAGATTGTGGACTCACTGGCTAACATGGCAAAGCTTAATTGGCCGTAAGTTCCCCCCCCCCCTGCGTTTGCTTATCCCTAAATTCTTTCCCAGTGTGCTTGACACATTCCCTTGCGCCAAAGAAAACATGCGTTTAGCTTGAAACATTGCTAACACTTTCTCTCTACTGTAGCACATATGTCTCCCCGACGCTCTTCCCGAAAAAGGATGTCCTGCCGCCGTCATTGGCCGCTATTGCGCCCCTGACCGCCCACGCTCACCCGCTCATCAAGTCACTTTCGTGCGCCACTCTGCATCCGCACGATCCGTCGTGCATGCGCACGTACTTGACATTCTGGCTGCAATCGTTCCCGCCCATTGCCAAGACGCTTATTGCCGTGTACTCGGCCATGTCCCTGCTTCCCAACTTCCGGCGGCGCGCAACCGAGTCGCCACTGCGACTCATGACCACCACGATTATGCGTGCGCTGAAGCTCAGCGCGGTGGCCACCGGCGCCATATCATCTGCATGGGCATCCATCTGCTTCTTCCAGACGTGGCTACCGCGCACGCTACTTGCACGCCAGCGCTTCTTCCTCGGCGGCTTTGTGGCCGGGCTGTGGACTTTCCTGGAGCGCGGATCGCACGGCAATAGTAGTAGCCGTAGCGTGTTTTTGTCGACGGCGCGACTCAGCGTCGACTCGCTGTGGAAGGTGGGCGTCAAGAGACGCTGGTGGAAGGGCATGCGGGGCGGCGATGTGTGGCTGTTTGTGCTGGCGCTGATGGTGTCGAGTGTGGTGTATGAGCGCGACGCGCGGGCGGTGCGCGAAGACAAGTGGCGCAAGGGCATTAGCTGGGTGCGTGGCGAGGGCTTCAAGGATTGGGGGATTCAGTTGACGGAGGAGGAGGAGCGGATGCGGGAAGAGGAGGAAGAGGCGCGTCGGTTGGGCGATTTTTGATTTTGATTCATTCCTTTCTTTTTCTTTTTCTTTGTTTTCTCGCAATTATGCGATGGATGGGTTCGGTTCTCGGATGCTTTATGACGGCGTTTTTCTTGTTTTTATTGGGGACGAACTACTTGGGAATACCCGGAGGTGTGTGCTATATTATATTGTATGATAACCAGGCATGGGACTATTTTTTGGTGGACATGCAGTTTTGACTTTGTCCAATATATTGCGTATTTGCATTTCGCTGTGAGCAATGAAGTTATGGCCCATTTTGATGCCAACTCTCTATCCACTACAATGCCTCATTAAAGGCATCAGATTAAATAAATCTTCTACACCTCATTCTGGCAGCCGCCATGGACGGTTTAGCTGGCTTCCTTAACCGGAGTGTTTCAATATCCTCAATGCAAACCCCAATGCACGCACTTCTTTAAGTACATTTTTTTTTGGGGATTATCCAGATGTCAACCAAGTTTAAGGTTTGCCGGGTACCCTAGTCAGTTGCTTTTGAAGCCCCACACGCTATTTACGTAGTGTATAGCTACCTGTAGCTATTGCTATTACACAGTAGCTACTTTAAGGCACCGCCCTCTAGACTACTAACTTAGGCCCTCCCCCTTCGTTCTCATCCCGCCGCAGCTCGGCCAATTCCACGTAACCACCCGATCCTCCACCCAACCCACATACGACGGCGGAGCCTCATCCCACACGCAGATTGACAGAAACGAATGTCGTCGTTACATCGGCCGATATAGTGGGTGTAGGCTGGCCGGGTGGCACGTAGAGTCCGCGGCTAGTCGAATTGGAAACTAAGCTGGTGTAACCTTTGGCTGTGTAGAAGCCGGTGGTCGTTTGAAATTTTTGCATATCCTCGATTATATGGCTCGAATGGACATGCAGGCTACGCCATTTCGTCAGGTAGCGGGTGGACGTGCGGCCCAAAGAGTAATCATAGTACGTGTGTCGGTCGCGTTCCCCGAGAAACTCATGTGCTTGAATTCCCAGCCAGAGATGACTGGTTCCAACGTCGCGAAAAGCAGTGGCGGCGGACCGTGTTTCAGCATGAGTCAATGTGACGGTCGATCTATTGTTATATTAGAAGATGGACTTGTCTCTAATGCCGCGAGATGTGAGGGGCTAGCTGACAGCAGTACGGTCTTGGCATTCTCAGGACGAGCAGTTTGCAGCTAATAATGTTAGCAAAGTTGACAGCAAGATTCGTGTTCCAGCGACGGTATCTTGCTGAGCAAAACAGGGCAAAGTGGGACGTTGTCAAATTATGATATAAGGTTGAAAGGAACTAAGTTTACCAACAAATAACTCTGCTTCTGAAAGCTTACCGTTGGATTCCCTTTTAAACTACGGTCCATGTTTAATTAGGAAAAGCCGGGGGACATACTTTGTGAGTTCACTCTAAAGAAAATTGATACAAACATTGTGTTTCTTTCACAAAAGACATTGATCTTGGAGTGCGGAAATTAGAGAGCTGAATGACACCTGTAATTACAGAGTACTACTACTACATACGCAGTACAAAGTAATATTAGTGGCAATATTACTTGTTTTTGGGGCTTGACTACTCCGTAGTTTGACATCCTTCTTTATGCTCTGTACTTTGTCTCATCTGACAAGATGGCTAGCCTCAACGTTACACTGAGGTTTTGATCATGGGCTCATGTGTGGTATGACAAGTCAGGCCTGCATACAACTAGATTTACAGAGTAGAGCCCTGTATTTTTGATAAAACCACCCGTCAGAGTACTAGTCAGTGGAGTAGTTGTAGTACGTACCTGTACAAGTAGGACTAACCAAAAGCAGTAGGCTAATTTACCCCAACATTCCAGCAGCTCCGCAATGAGAAAACCAGAGACAAGAGCGTGGGGGTCAACGAAATTTCCCGGCAAGTTAGAATGACTCCAATTCGCGTCCATCTCTCCAATTACTCCAAGCCCGGAATCCAAGAGAAAGCGCAGGTTCGCTGTAAATTCACATTTCGATCGCTGATGCGAGGGGTTGCTTTGAAACTCACAATAATAGCAGGTTTAATTTCTTTGAACCCTCTATCATGACGACATTAATCATGTTGCTTTCCAAGAGTTTAAAGTGCTGCATACTGCGGAGCAGGAAATTGAAATCTAGCCCGCTTTGCCACTACAAAAAGTCATACGACTGCTAGAAACTTGCCACAATCACGATTCACAGCTTGGTACTTTAGACAGTACTCCGTAGATTGAATCTATTGTGCTTTTGTAGACATGGGCTTTGACAAAGTACCACGCGAATTGGGGAGGCGGGGGGGGGGGGGCCAATGTTCCGGAGCCGGCCGAATTTGTTTGAGAGAAATCAAATGCACAAACGAGACAAGAAACGAAGAAGACAAAAGGAAGAAGAAAGTAGTAATTTGTGATTTCTAAAAAAAAAAATTGATACACGCAGAATAAAACCAAGACAAGCTGTGAATAAGCACAGCAAAAGTTCAGTCAGCGACAGATCAGCTTCGTCAATCATGTTCTACTATACTTTGATGTCAGACGGCTGCTTGGCCCATGCTAGTTAATGACTTAAGTTCATGCTAGTGCTATGTAAGTGGAATGACCCAAGGTTTAGCAAGACAATATTCCTAAAGCGGAAGTGAAGTGTGGAAATGTAGCGCAGCTGGGATATATCGGCGCAGCGGATCGGATAGGGTCGCATTGGAGCTGGAGTAGCCCGTCTATGAGTATAAAGAATCCCGAGAGGCCCTTCTCTTGGGTTTCTACATCATTTCTTTGACACACTATTACTACCGACCTTTCTATATACAAATTTTTAAATCTATTTCTTCGTCTATTCATATCTAGCCTTCACATCATCATATAAACAGCCCATATATATTATTATTAGTCTCTCTCTCTCTCTCTCTCTCTCTCTCTCTCTCTCTCATCATGAGCTTCTCCTACAGCCGCTGCTGTCAATGCAACGCCATGCTGGCCATCAGCGACACCTGCTGCTTTTGCCACCACGCCGAATGCCGCAACTGTCTATCCACGACGCTTGCAGACGCTCCCGCGCCCAACTACTTTGACCAGGCAGCCATGACGCCACCGTCGTCGTCGCCCTCGTCGCCTACGCTCGGCTCCTCCTTTGGCGCTTTTGGCTCCTCCTATGGCTCGCTGTACGCTAGCCCGTCGACAATGCCGCGCCGCCTGTCGCTCTCGTCGGCGTCGTTGTCGCCCAAAAAAACGACGGAACGGCGCGATCGCGAGTTGCGCGAAAAGGCGCTCCGGGAAAAAGAGCGGCGGGATCGTGAAACTGCGGCCCGTGTCCAGAATAAGAATGTGGTGGCATGAGATTGAATGATTTATTTTCTGTTTTTTCTTTTTTTTTTTTTACCTTTTTGTATACCTTTTTTCACTTTTCTTTTGAGTTTTTTTTTTTCGTTATTTGCTTGCTTGCTCTTTATTCTGTACGAACCCGCTTTGGTTAATTTTATGGTATGATAATGAAATCCTTGGTTTAATCACAGTGTTGGCGGTTAGGCACAAATTTATCTTCATTCTCCACAACTTGTACGACAATATGCAAGGCAAAGTGATTTTCCATGTCCCTTTCCGGACAAATTTTATACAATAAAAGTGCTACTCAAAGCTTTATTCATCTATTTAAACAAAAGCTGCACTCATTGGTGCGTTGCTGCCTATTCTTTGTCCCGACTATTTACCATATGCTCTTACCCTCCTAACAAATCTTTGCTCACTCCACAACTACCTCCCTTTGTTACTGCAATCTTCTCTCAATATCTCTTCTTCTCTTCCCCCATTACAGTCAAGCTGATGGATGCCCAAGCCGTCGTCCATGTCAGCGCCCAAAACTCTCGCAAAACGACATTTGCCGAGATGGTTCAACTCTGCCACGAGGTAAACTGCCAGGCCTCCCCCGTTCCCAATTCTCTCGGCGATACTGGCAAGAATACCGGCTAGCCAGTCGCAAGTTTCGCTGCCCCTACTAGCTATTACGTCCTTCACCGTGTTCAGCATTGGTATGAAACTTCACTGGTTCACGACAACACTCTTTATGCTTTGCTGCGTTCCTTGCCGGAAGGTGGCTCAGGCCTTCTTTTTTTTGCTTCGCGAGACCACATCCACAGATACGCGCGGCCTTGTTCCCCAATCTCATCCGAAAAAGACATCCATCTTGTCCATCGAAGACTCATCGAGTCGCCTATGCCTGACGCTCTGCAAATACTACGCAGCAACTTCCCCTCGGACACGGAACCTTTTAGTCATCTTAGAGGTGAAGTTTTCTTCGACTCTGGCCCCCGCCAATCCACCGAAACCGCTGCGGAACCTAAGAGAGGTCTCTTTTACGAGTTTTCTGCCATTGTTGCGGCTGCTGCGGAGAATAATGCGTCTTGTGGTGTTCCTGATACTGGTAGCTATGGTGTGCACACTGCTGCTACCACACTCCCAAAGCTTGTCATCATTGTGGAGTTTGAAGCTTCATGCAAGCTATCATATGATGACTTGATGTCTGGGTTGATTCTTGCTCAACAGTCTAGGCTTCACCTTTCTCATGAGCCCATCACTCCCGAGAGCATTGCCAGGCGAAACTTGAGAGTCTATGTTTCTAGGAATACTGGCCCCAAATACTTACGTACATGGTGACCACCAGCATATCCTTTGGGTATCTCAGCACTCTCGAGTCAATGGCTTTTCTCAAGCTTGAGTGGCAGAAAAACTAAGCAGTCTTGTCTTACCATGTAGCTCATCCTAAACAAGAGGCTTCATCAAAGACAACAAAGATGAGAATTTCCCGGTACAGTGATGTATCGCAACTGCTCTTATTTCTCTTCTCTTGCTCTTGGGACCCTCTTGCCATCGGTCAGAAGCTGACGGCCAACGAGCTCTTCGTTATACTCCATAAATGGGAAACCTCGACAGGCTCCTCCGCGAATGACAGAAAAAGGAAACGTGCCTCCGAAGTCTTGCTTATTCCTAGAAGCCCTTCTGCGCTATTTTAGCATACTGCTAATTGCGTGAAGCCCGATCCACATATCCCGGTATTTTCTTCAAATTCACTGGTGGCTCACTCTAAAAGTCTCGTACGTCAGCGTCCTGGATCCGAAGCCAATCCCAGATTCAGTTCTAAAGGTCACCGCTACTTGGACTATCAAATATGAGTGAGCTTCCTATGAAATATTACACAACAAAGTGTCTCCTGGGACTTGTCCGCGGGCTTAATTTAGACCCGGGATGCCCTTACTGCTCTCGCCATATCATACCTTTTGGTACCACAAAAGAGGTTCCCCGACCAGGGAAATAGCACCTTATTGACAGCTCCGATATTCGCAATCGCATCTATGGACAAGCCTGCCAGTTGTCTCACAGTGGATTCAGGTACACTGGCCAGAAAGGTAGCCGGGGTACCATTTTCCAAGTAACCATTTAAAAATATGGCTACACAATGATTGCCAAGAATCTTAACCTTCAACGCTACAAAACCAAGCATACACTCGACCACGAAGAAACCATGTATCCCCAAATGGAAGCTTTTTAGGGGAAGTGCATCCCGTTGCTCCTCGGCCGCAGTTCTGATTACAACGCAGACCTGTCATACACCTTTGGATATAATCGCCGGCTTTCCAGTGAAGGTCTTCTCCTATCCGATGCTGGAAAGAGCTTTGAGCAGCTGGACGAAGAAATGTCTCTTACAGATGTAGAAAAGGATATCCTTCGTGGCCAGGCTTTTGATGCTCTGGCCACGATTCAATCGTTCAATATTACACACCAGAGCATATATGTCCGTAACTTGACTGTCGACAGTTCGACCAAGCGCGTCTTTATTATACATCCTGAGCCCTGTGCTATTCAACCCTCTAACCCTAAGACCTTGACTCAGCGACGGGACGAACCCCAAAATGATTGTTTTTTTTTTGGTACGATGGGGGGGAGGGGGATAGCATTAATATTTCCGTTCACAGTGATGGGGAGAGCTTTTAAATAAAGATTTCCGCAAAGTCTGGAACTTGTGGCAGGAGGAAGAGGAAATCAGGGAGCCGCCAAGGCCAGCGCACGTAGAGCTGTTTTAGTTGTTTCTTTTTCTATTAATACTCTTATTTGGTATTTGGCGAATATCCCCAGCTTCATATGATCAACCAAAATGTCACTCCGGATCTCGATGACACATCCACTCAGTATACCCCAGCAAGTTCCAGTCACAGTTGAAACTCAGAGACACGAGGCACAGCAGGTACTGGACCCGACCGCCTGATCCCTCATCATCTCCAGCTGTGGGATGACTTTTCTCAGGTACACAGCAACCTCTTTGAGGTTCTATTGAACTCTTTACCAGAAGGCGGTTCGGACCGTCTATTTGCCCCGCGAGACCATATCCTAGGACACCTGCTTTCCAGCACTGGCCAGCCATCTCGATTGGTTGCATCTCAAGACGATGTCAAGTTCATGCATCGAATATTTGTTGAGTCCACCATGCTTGATGCTTTAAATATTCAGGGGTCATTGCCGCCATGACTCAAGCCTATCGTCATTATGCAGTTCAAAGCTTCTCATAAGCTCCTGCATGATTACTTCATTAGTGGCCTAGTACATTCTGATCAGCTTGAGCGCTATTTTTCTAATGATCAGTTTATTCCAGAGAATCAGAGGGGAGCACGCAGGAGAACTTTTACTGAAAGCATAATTGCCCAAATATTCACATATATGGTGATGTCTGGCACCCTCTTTGGCTATCTCAGCAGTCTTAACTCAATGGCTTTCTTTAAACTTACATGACAGAAAAACATAGCAGTTCTGTTTTATCATGTGGCTCATCCCAAGAAAGAAATTTCATCAGACATTAGAACTGCCCAATACAGTGCAGTTACACAGCTTCTTTTGTTTGTGCTATCGTGCTCGCGATACTTTTTTTCACGGTCAGGCCCTGGAAACTGAGCTGCAATGGATTGAAAACACTTGATACTTGGCCAAAGCACTTCCGAAAACAAAGCAAACAAGCGCCATCTTTCCGAATCAAATATCACGCCTCAGCCAGTACAGTCAAATCCCAAACGCCTGCAGCAAATTGTAGGATCCACTTATTCCAACGTCCTGTCTAACCTTTGGTCAAAGTATATTGAGATAGGAACTCAAGCAGATGATTTGGTGCTTGTTGGGGCTAAGAGCGGAACCTCTACTTTTGCTTGTGCTGTCTTGTTCCCAAGGTTAAAACTGGAATATCAAAGAGCGGCAGGCTGGTTTTCAGACTTGGCATCTTTCCCAAAGAAGCCTTAGGGTCCATCTCTGTCAAACGCTAGACTTCTCTCAGTGGTAGCTCCTGGGTACGGCATCGTACTGCTTTAACGTCAGTAACCCTCAGGGGTCATTTGGCCAAGAGTTATAAATGGGGTGAGCTGTTACACAGTGATGTTGACGGTACTAGTTATCTGATGTTGGCTGAAGAGCAAGAGGCAGAAACTATTAAGCTAAAACTTTGAGGGCACAACCCATGGACAGTGGGCTTGATCCAGGACCCTTGATTTGTTATCTTGTTTTCCCGGTATGTAGTTTTTTAATGAGCACAGAAACTAATAGCAAACACAAAACACGGGAAAATAAATCTAATAATTTTAATACTAAGCTGTACCGACTAGCGTGTTACACGAGCAGTACTGGAACATTACATTTATAAGGCGCCATGAGTGTAAAGATAACTGGAATGTGGTTTTCCTGCGAGAGGTACTGCAAAATGAGTACGTCAAGCTTGAAGATGATTTTTTTATATTTAAACGGCTATAGGTCGCTTCAAGTAGAATAGTGCGCCAAAAAGGCACGTACTTGAGTAAATACTACATAGACGCCATGCAGAGCCCAACAAACGTCAGACAGACACCTGACAAACAGGCAGGGAAACAAGGGGTATATGCACTTATTTCTCAATTTTTAAGTTGCTTCCTACAGACTTGTAGTATTTAGCAGGTGGGAAAACAAACAACCGCGTGATGTCGGCATTTATTTGTTGGGGCTCATAATTGCCTGTGATATCGATGTGCAGAAACATGGTACTATTTGCAGTGAATGTATGATACAAGAATCAAGGTGAAGAGAGCCCCAAGTAATCCGTTTGTTTGTTGGAGCAGTAGTGAAACAGGTATGAAATCTCATTGATGTGGACAGGCTGTGTATAATAAATTTTATGTTGTTTATACAATTATCCCCAACTAACTCCTTTTACAGCTAGACGAACTGTAAGTAAGCTACGGTACTTAGATTTCTTGATTCATGAGCAAGAAAGGAATCGGAATGGAAACAAAGCATCAATTCTAGGGACTCTGCCGATTAGAACAAAAAGAAACGGACGAGGGCCCCTCGCTATTGCTCATTTAGACTTGGGTCAGGTCATTTATTCAGCCCTTGTGATTTTCAGGCTGCTGGACAGGCCAGCTCACTTACCCTTACCAAGTCATTTATTGTACACAGCGCTCGTTATTTTAGTTCCTAGTAGAAATACTAACACTACAAGTACATCTATATCAAGAAGTACAAAACTTCAAGTTGAATACCAGCGCTTTCCCCTTCACTCGATAGAGCACAACGAGCCAACCCAGCAACTTAATCACTCAATCGATCCCTTACTGTAGAAGGCGTTTTGCCTCACTTCGCTACAAAGACCTGAGGAGATGTTGGTAGGATAGAACTGGACCGGACCAGGGCAAGAAGTATAGCCAGCCATGAACACGGGCAAAACTCTCTTTCCCTTGCAAGTCTCATGATTTCTTTTTTATGTACCCAAGTGCAAATACTATGCGTGTGAATGATTCCAGGCTGAGTAATGGTTAAGTAGCCAGCAAGAAAGCAGCTCGTTACGCCTGCAAAACTCCCTTGCGGCGGATGTTTTTTTTTTCCTTTTTTTTTTCCTTTTTTTTTCCTTTTTTTTTCCTTTTTTTTTTCCTTTTTTCCTTTTTTTCCTTTTTTTTCTTCCTTTTTTTCCTTTTTTTTCCTTTTTTTTTCCTTTTTTTTTTCCTTTTTTTTTCCTTTTTTTTCCTTTTTTTTCTTCCTTTTTTTTCCTTTTCTTTTTTTTTTTCCTTTTTAGTTTTTTTTTTTTTACGGATGCAAAGTCCCACCACAAAATATCACTGGCCATAATCCAGCTCCGTTCAGACCTGGCTGCTATAAGCCGCCGTCCGTGGCAAATAAATGTCTTGCCCTCACGTCCGCTGCGACGATGGCGTTTGCGGCGTTTGGCTGACTATGCATCGCACCATTGCACTAACTACTGTAATATCGTGCTTATCTACAGGTATTACCAAGGCACTACATTGTATATATTTAGATATTTGTACGCAACGCTGTAATATTGATGAGACGTGCGTGCATATACTTAAGCATGTACGGCAGACAAATTTGTAAACAGGTCTTTCTCACGGTTCTGTGTACACGGTATGGTATCTATAGCAGAACCGATGATGAGACCTACTTAGGATAGGACCTATGATGAGACCCATGGTAAGACCTATGATAGGGGACTAAACGCCTTTTCTTGTGCGCTTTTTCCTCTTTCTGATTTCCCTTTGTTGTTCCCCCTCTTCCTTCTTGCCTCTTTCCCGCCCTGGTCCCTGACTGGCTGACGACTGGCTCTTACGCTGACTGGCTGACCTTTGGCCCACTACGGCTGGCCTGTCCACTCACCAACTTCTTACCCCTGCATTGTCATTTTCTCTTCTTTTCCCGTCCCTCTAATCTTTTTTTCTCTTTTTTGCTATGATTATTATCTCTTTTTTTTTTTTGCTTCCGTCAAACCCCTCTTCAGCGCGTTTCGTTGTGTAAACTTTCTTTTTTTTTTCTTGTTTTTCATGCTTCATTCACATGCTACTTTGTACATGATGTGATTTAATAGCTTTGATTCCCACTCTTTTATCCCTCTCTTTCTGTCCTTTTGTTTGTCTTTCTTGTCGGGCCAATTCTCTCCTATTGTGTGCAAACCGTTTTGCCTTTTCTAATTCATCGCTCTTTTTGTTCCAAGATTTAAACTAGACTTGCCCTCCTTTTAATCCTCCGTTTCACTGTTTCATTCTCTTTTTTCATCTTTCATTCTTTTTTCTACAGTCTTTCTAGACTTCGCATCATACCCTCGTTTGTTCCTCGATTCCCTCCCCCCAAGCCTTGCTTGCTGGGTTTCTTTCTGGGCAACTTTTCATTTGCGACCTTGTAATTGTCTACTATCATTTCTAATTGCACCCGATTTGAAAACTTATTGTACCGCTTGCACGAATACCCGGATAGATACTCGACTTCGATAATCCATCATTTCCGGCTCAACCGTGATAACATCGACCAGGCCATCATTGCTTTCCACCAACCCGCTTCTTATCTCCCGTCTCGCACAAAACTACTACCATTCTTTTACGGAACACGCTGTGCTTCGACTATCACTTCTATATTCGCCAACTAACGGAACTTGTGCCGTACGCAGCCAACCGTCACGTGGTTTCTTGCTTCCAGAGTCTTCAGGCTGCTACGTCCTTTCCGCATACACTGCATCGCGAACTGTATATTTCGTGCTACACAACTACTGGGGCTTTGGCTGCCCACATCCGATCTACTGCGGCGCATCACAAACCTCCCTGCAACCAAACTTATTGTGGCTTTGGCGTGCTTATATACCGCCTCGTTTTGTCAACTTTGTTTGTCACTGTCACTCGCAGCTGACTCTGCCTAATCTTTTCATATCTTTCTTTCTCAACCTTTCATTTCATCTTTCGAGTACCGTCGAGTTTGGTGGTCATACTGGTGATCCCCCATCCACAGGGTCAGCAGTTAGCCTACAGCAAATCCTCGCACATTTGCTTGTAATTTGCTCTTGTATTGTATACTATCTCTGTTTCAATCTGCACGCCATATCGCTTTTCTACTTCTGCATCAACTTGAGCTGTCAACTTGCTTGGATCCTGCTCCGAAAAAGGTAAAAATCACCTTGTCTCCATTCACTTTCACCTGCATTATGTTGCTTTATGTACATTCCACCTCTGTGCAACATCTACGGCTACTTTATCTTACGAAATATGCATCTCTGTATGCATGGCGACCGCAAAATGAGCCCCC
>LKBB01000292.1:0-19059 GCA_001513885.1 Thielaviopsis musarum
CCCCCCGTTTTATCGTTTGTAACCTCTCAGGTCTTGTGCTCAGAGGAGGGAGGGGAGCCTGGACAACAGTACAGAACCAGTGATAACGAATTGCATTTTTTATTCTTCACCTTCTTTTTTTTTTATCAGTGAAAAACAACCCCCACAGCTACTAAATGTCCCATCTTGTAGTCGTCTGCTGTCACGGCATCTGGAATGGCGGCCCGTCCGGCGGCTTCAGTGAAGATGAATGGCTGATTGCGCTGTTCCAACAAGGAGAAACTCCGACGTTTATCGAGCACATCAAGGCCGGCCTGCGCATAGTCGCTGAAGACACCGAAGCGATTTTGTATTTTTCGGGGTACGTCAGGCATTCGTATTCCCCCACACTACACTTTCCCTGTTGCCTGTTTTTATTTTCCTGCTCCTCTTCCCAAAACGTGCTAAATACCCGACCGCCCTGTCTGTCTCTCTAATTTTGCCCTGCCTCCAATTTTACCCTGCCTCTAATTTTGCCCTGTATTTTTCCTTCTTTTAGTGGCCCAACCCGCCCCGAGACCCGCCTCTCCGAAGCCCAGAGCTACCTCAACCTCGCCGCCGCCAACTCGTACTTCTCGCTGCTCTCGCCCACCGACTCTGCTACCCTGTCACGCATCCGCACCGAAGACCGCGCCCTCGACTCATACTACAACATCCTCTTCAGCCTTTCGGCCTTCTTCGCCGCCCAGCGCCGCTGGCCCGCGCGTCTGACTGTCGTCTCGCACGCCTTCAAGAAGCCGCGCCTGATCGACCACCACTGTGCGGCCATTGGCTTCTCGCTGAAGCGCGTGGCATTTGTCGGCATTGATCCGCCGGCAATGACGGCGGCGCTGGCAGCAGGCAACAAGGGCGCGCTGGGCGTCGGCATGACGCTGGATCAGTGGGCAAGTGATCCACATGGCAAAGGCGACGAGTTGGCGGGAAAGAGACGGCGGCGGAATCCATGGGGTGTATCGCAGGATGTGTTTAAAAATGAAGAGGATCGCCAAAGTAGTGGTCTGGTCACTGTGCGTGGCGAGGAAGGGACAGAGCATATTTCTGACGCAGCAGCGCGGCCATGGTAATCATGTATCAGTTGTAGTACATACTTGATCAGTTGTAGTACATACTTGATCAGTTGTAGTACATACTTGATCAGTTGTAGTACATAATTAATCAGTCGCAATATGTGCATCTATCAAATCTTGTGCTTCACCGTCGCCCCCGCCTTCATCTCTTCAGTGAGAAACTGCAGCGCATCCGCAATCATCTCTTCCGTAAACTCGTGCCCTGCCTGTTCATACACCTTTTGCTGGACCTTGAATCCGGCGTCCTTTGCCCACGAGTCGTTGGCCTCGCACACGAAATCCAAGAACCGATTGCTCGCCGTGTACGGCACAATCTTGTCGGTGCCGCCAAACGTGGTGAGGATGCGCTTGCCGCCGACTTTTTCCGCGAGCAGCGCCGTGATACGCTCGCGCTCGCCCGGCTTCACGGAAGCCGCGCTCTTGGGCACCGTGTCTGTGCCGAATAGGATGCCGCGCGGGTCGTACTTTAGACAGGCGCGCACACAGTCTGGCGGGAAGTGCTTGCTGCCAAGGAATGACGCTTTGTCGTCGGCGTTGTACGTGGAGAGGTTGGCGTTGCGGGCTCTGTTGGTGAAGAGGCCTGTGCGGCGGTCAGTATAGTGTATTTTCTTTTTATCTGTGGGTTACCTGTCTTGCTTCAAGGCTTACGCATAAAGTCGGCACAACCAACAATCGACACGCCGGCCGTCACACGCGGCTCATGGAACAGCGTCTGCCACGTCGTATGTCCGCCCAGGCTCTTCCCCAGGACCAAGTGCTGGTCGATTCTAGCGCCTTGGTCCGGGAACAAGTAGCCTTCCAGGACATCCATCAGCACCACCGTATCCGCCACCATGCCGGCCATGCCAGCCACCATGTCCTGCGCATGGCGCTCATTGCCCTGCTTCCACGACTTGTTCGCGTCCTCGCTGAGCAGCCGCGTGCCGTGGTTGCGCTGGTCAAACGCTACGCAGAGCAGGGCGCGTGCGCGTGCGTGGCCCTCCGGCTGTGCTGACCAGTGAAACAGCATGCGGTTAGCAAAGTCGCTCATGTGGCCCTTGGTGCGTGTGCGGGCGTGATGTAGCCACAGGATAGTGTAGTTGGTGGCTGATGGGGAGGCCTCGGCGAGGCCATAGATGTCGACCCAGAGGCCGGAGAGCATCTCGGTACGCTTCGAGGCGATGGGAACGTCGGGGGATATTGGCGTAGAAGACATTATGGGATGTACGATGTAGGCAAATTTCAAGGTGAGTAAGCAATGAGTCTTAGGTTACGGTGAGATGTGTTGGTGTAAGAAGTGAGAATATGTTTGTGGCAAATGCCTGTTTTATATGCAGCGTTGTATTGAATCCTACCACCGACATCCGGGAAAATGAACGACTCCGGACACAAGCTTTGAACTTCACTAGAGAGTAACACAGTATTGCACGTTATTCACTTTTGTATGAAATTAGCGTCATATAGACACCACATTATGCTTATCCTTTTAGTACGCAGTACTACGTACTTACAAGTACTACATCTTTTAGTGCTCTTGGAATAAGCCCCGCACTTGGTGGCCGGGCCTCAATCACAGCTACAAGGTACACGTAGCCCACGAAACCTTAATTCTTCTCTCCAAGGTCTGTATGATATCGCCAAGGCTCGACCAAGCAAGTCAGTGCAGAGCAAGTCACATGTCGAAATTCGGTGTTTTGAAGGGTACATATAACCACTTAGCTACGCCACTTTCCAATTAAGGCAACGTGCCTGAGTGGTTAAAGGGTATGACTCGAATGGGCTTGCTCATCTCAGCTATCATATGACTTCGGTCGCACAGGTTCGAATCCTGTCGTTGTCGCGCATTTTTTTAATTCTTTCGAATTTCCTTTGCTATTAACTTTTTGTCCATGAGCTCATCTCTTCAACAGATCAATTACACAATATACGCAGTAAATCTTCAGTTGCATTCAGGGCTGAATTCAGTAATTTTCAACACCTTGTCCCCAGCGTCACATGCATGGTTCAAATAAAACCACAGTAAAAACTCCCAGTCTCCAGACCGTGTTACATTGTCACTACCCAAGCCCAAGCCACATCTGCCCAGAATTGCGTCGTATCTCGCAACCGTCACCTATTTCAGCGTTAGCATCAGCTCATGTCCATTTTGTCAACTCAAAAGCGCGCAGAAAAGCGCCGAGTTAAAACCAGCGGGCCGGGCCGACTTATCCTCAACAAAAAGAGGGGCCATTAGTTCCTTGGGTCAAAGAACAGATGGCCAGGGCTATTACAACCAGACGAATCGGCTCGTTCTAGACTGTCTTTTGTCGGGCAGAATGGCAGGCAATGAAACAGAACAACAAAAAGGGGTCTTTTGTGTTGTTTCTGCCCGGACAAGTACGAAACTTTGACACAAACTCGAGGGATTGGTCCCGGGCAGAAAACACTGAAGAACCTCTTCACTTCTCTCCGTTGCCTGCCATCCATTGACAAACCTCACATTCTCTGCCGCCGTCTTGGCTGTCACCAGCAGCAGCCAACGCATGAAGCTTCTAACCCTGCGCCGATGATATGCTCGACTCAATCGCCGACACACAAGCCTCAATGGATGCCCAGATACTTTCTGTTTGTAGCGTCACTGCCAACAGGAACCAGACTTTGAATTCAACCTCCCGGTGAAGGAGGGCAGACGCGGCCAAAGACGTTCATAAAAAACCGCCAGCATCTCTAGTGTTTCAAGAGGAAGAAAAGAAAACGCCCAAAGTCGCGCGCAAGCGGGAATGGCATTTTGTACTGGCGTTACCCGCGACAGGACTGGGCCTGCAGCTAAAGTGTTAATGCGCCTGGTCAGGTCTCACCAACATTGATGATGCACATTGAACGCCCAGGAGGAACGCCCAGCAAGGTGCAGCCTGTGATGGAGCCTATAAAGCAGCTGCTGCGTGATACTAGGTCTGATGGTGTGCCAGAGCATGCGATTGGTTCAGAGGATAGCTGTCTTGTGCATATGCCTGGATTGGCCGGGTTAGGAATCTGCAAAGCGTAGAAACCTCACTGTATGAAGCACAAAGACCATCCCATCCGCTCGAATCTCATTCACAGTTACCAGCCGTATGCAGGGCAGGTAAACATCATAGCTATCTCACACAGACAGCCAACTTTGGCGGCCCCTTATCGACAAGCGACCATCTAATGGCCAGAGTCTATCCCAGTAGCATACAGTGTGTGAGCACCCCCCGGGGGGATTTACCATTGAGACTCGGACGCTGAAGCTATCAAACACATGACGTGACTGAGACTCTTCACTGCGCCGTTCCATCGGAGACTCCTCGCCTGATCATGATGACCAGGACCAGAGCAGTCTATCGATTTAGAGGGCCAGACTCGGAACGACTATACAAAGCGCAAGACTGAGATGTGCATCCGTCGCCGCAGCAGTGCCGCAGCGGTACATGCAAGCATCAAACCAATGAAACGTTAGGGTTAGGTTCCGGAGACCATGCTCACAACGGGACAGGGCACATGCTAACGAGAGGACTTGATGCAAGACTTCGGAGCTATGCCATGTCGTACGCCATGACGAGGGCCCTAAGCACGAATGCATTGGACCTCGCACAAGCGCAGTTGTGAAGTATGGATGTCCGGAGAACAGAGGGGGAGGCGACGTGAGCGTAGTGAAAATGGTGGATGAAAGTATCGGGATCGGATCGGGCCGTGACCGAGGTTCGAGAAAAGCAAACCGGAACAAAGCCGCAGTAGAATGCGGTAGAGATCAAGCCATTGGAAGCAGCCTCGGCTAAGAATTGGGATAGAGAAGATGCGATTAAATCGGCGCCAGTAACTTGGAGTCAAAGCGATGACGATTCCTGAAGAGGAGAAGGAGGGAAAAAAAGAAAGCAAGCATCAATTTGCTGTAGCTGTGAAAGAAGTTAAAGGTAGAATAAGTGGATCTGCGCGTGTTTTCTTCCCAAAGTGGATAAAGGGCTTTCTGCTGTCGCGCAGTCACGTGATGCATGCATTGGCAGCTTAACCCACGACGGCAAGTGGTTAACCCCAGCAAAGTGATGATTCTAGAAAGAGGTGGAAAGCAATTGGTGTAATTGATTGTATTTGTATTTATATTTATATTTTCATTATTACATTTTTTTTTTAAATAAAATTATCACAAATGACAGACTTTGTGACGGAAACCGACAAATCAGCGCGCGATCAGCTCAAGGAAAAGATCCTCGACAGCGGAAAAGCAGCTTTTGATCCTGCAAATTCGCCTGAAGTCCGGGTTACAGCGCAGCGAGAGTTTCAAGCTCTGATTGACAAGTAGGCCACCAGAATTTTTGAACCTGCAACTCATCTCAAGACTGACAATGACAACCCAACAACAGCGCCACTGCCTGGTCTCTCCTACCAATTCTCAATGCGGCGATCCAACCCGGCGCCGTGCCGGCCTTTGTCCGCGGGCCGCTGCTGAAAATCTTGATTTTGCTGCCGCTGCGGCCCAACGGTGTGCGCAGCACTCTCGAGTTTGTCTTTGCCGTGCATCCGAGCGGCACGGTGACGCAGGAGGAGTCAACACAGGCGCAAAAAACAGGCGGCAATATCACGACCGAGGCGCTGGCAGCGGCTACCAGATTGCTCTCGTCGGTGCCGCTGGGTGTCGAGCCGCGCGATTGGTTCGCTGGGCTGAGGTCTCAGTTGATGGACCTGCTGGATGGGGCGGCGGGCGAGGAGCTGACAAAGGTGGCGGCCCACGTGATTTCGTTTGGAATTCTGGGCCGCAAGGCGTATGGAGCTCCGGGTAGGTGCTTGGAGCTTACTAAGATGATGATGATGTTGCTTGGCTAACAAAGAAGTTAGGAGCTCCTGGCTGGGACGTGTTTGTGGTGCCGATATTGCGAAGCCTTAAGCCAACAATCCGGCCAGGCAGCAGCGAGGATGAGATTGAGGACAAGATCAAGCAGGAAGAAGACGATGTCGTCGACCTGAGAAAGACAATGGTGCTGGCTGACGCTGCGGGCGTCTCGTTAGCCATGAAGCGTCTCTCGGCTTTGCTTCTCTCCAGTCCGTCTCCCGGTCTCTGCAAGCGAATCGTTTCCCAGATTGTGCTCGAGCTCTGGGCCATTGCTTCGGTTCCGGACGTTGACGGCGAGAGCAACTTCGCCAAGGCTCTGATACAGCCGGCCCGCAAGTTACTCGGCACTTTTATCCGAGTGGCAAACTCCAAGGATGTCGTGGATAGACTGGTCAAGAACTTGCTGTACAATGGCGAAGGCTCGAATGCCAACGGCCCCTGGAAGTACAATATCACGTCGTCTGAAATCGAGGTTGTTTCGTGCCCTTTACAGGGAACGGAGCTGCCGGATATACTCGACATGGACTGGGACTCCGCCGGTAAGAAGGCGACATTTTTGGGCTCTTTTGTGACGGAGTTTTGCAGCGACGACGAGGTATCAGACATATTCTTGGGTCTGTTTCAGAAATGGCTGCAGTCCAAAGACAAGTCGGCAAAATCTACGGCCAAGATTACGATTATCGCAGAGGAAAAGACAGAAGACCCGACAGCTCTGTTCAGCAGCCTACTTGAGGTCATGGTGCTACAGGGCCTCATGGAAACGGCAGCGGACAAGCTGATAAGCAAGTCCAGCCAGCTTCTGGATCTTGTCGAGCAGGTGCTGGAAGCAGACAAGTCACAGCCACAGGGCGACGAGATTCTGTCAGTGGCGCTGAGTCTGCTGAACCAGATAATCACGGCACCCAACTTCAAGGCATCTTCTTTGACGGCAGATAGCGCGGGTGTTTTGCGAGAAGCACTGAAACGACTCTCGGCCAAGCCCGATTCGGCCACAGCACAGACAGCGCAGAATCTATCGCTGCTGCTCCAGTACCGCGACGAGCTCGACGATGACGACACAGATACAAGCGGCATCACGGCCCAAAAGATTGAAGACCGCAAGACGTACAGCCTGGCCATGTCGTACATTACCGACGCCGATTCGCCGCCGCCGGTCAAGTCGGAAGGGCTAAACATGATTTCCCGGCTGGTGCAGCACAACAGCGCCGTGATTGACGTGCAGGCGCTGCTGGTGCTGCTGTCCAAGATGATTTCCGACAGCGAGGACTTTCTCAACATGCGCGCCATCAAGATGTTTACGCAGGTCTCTGAGAAGCATCCCAAGACGGTCTGCCGCGAGCTGCTGGACCACTACCTCGACGCCAAGGAACTCGCATCTACAGACACGCGGTTGCGCTTTGGCGAAGCCCTGCTACAAGTCATGCAGCGTCTGGGCGAGATGTTCACTGGGCCGGCCGCCACCGAGGTCTGCGAGACGCTACTTTCGATTGCCAGCCGCCGCGGCGTGCGCACACGCACCGCTCAACGCCAGGCACGCCAAGAGCGCAAGCAGCAGATGCGTCACAAGGAAGCAGCCGATGCCTGGGGCGGCGAGGTGCTCGACCTAAGCGACGAAATTCCTGATGGCGACAAACATGCAGCAGCAGACAATGAGCTGCTGGCGCGCATTGTGCAGGGCTGGGAGAGCTCGCGCGGTAGCGAGGATGTGCGCGTGCGGGCATCGGCGCTGTCGCTGTTTGCTAGCGCCATGGACACGAATCTTGCTGCAGTCGGCCCGGCGCTGGTTGAGGCGGCGGTTGACGTAGGTCTGCGGGTGCTGGCATGGGAGACGGAGCCGGAGAAGGCGATTCTGCGGCGCGCAGCAGTGGTGCTGGTGCAGGCGTTTGTCACGGCACTGGACACGGCGCGGCGCGAGCGGCGCGTGCTGGGGTTTGGGCTGACGGAGCAGAGCAGGGCGGATATCTTGCGCGCGCTGCAGTATGTGCTCGGTACGGACAATGATGGGCTGGTGCGGCAGCATGCGCGCGATGTTCTGGACAGTCTAGAGAATTGGCAGATGCTGCAGCTGGTGCCGCAAGAACACAAGAGTGGCGGCGGCGGCTTTGCTGGCGGACTGCAGGGCATTGCTGGTAATCCCATTGAAATGGCTCTGCGCGCGAATGAAGGTGCGTCGCTAAATGGCCGGCCGCGGATCGAGGAGGTTGAGTGAGGTGAGGTGAGGGAGTGGGTTAGGGTTTGGTGGTGTAAGTGGTGTGGTCACGTGATGTGCAGTTTTAGGCCAATAACAAACGCGATTTTACTTGCCCTCTGTTTTGTCTGCTAATGGCTGTTCTTTGTATATATACGGAGTATAGAAAAATGGCGGCTGCAGGCAATTCTTCCGATGAAAACGCCGCTTCAGCAAATGCCGCGCAAACAGCAGCGAAAGGTCATAGAGTGAAGGCGGTTTCTAAGCCGCCAACCGCATCTTCTAAACCGCCAACCGCGTCGTCTAAACCGCCCGATCTCCCGCGCAGCGACTCCACAGACCCGGCCTTTTTCAATGCGCTGTACTTGCAAGAGCAGCGCGCAGCTTTTGGCGGACTTTCCCTTCCTGGCGCTGCTGCCGCATCGAAGCGCAGCGCTTCTTCCGAACAGCCCCGGACTATGTGGTCGCAGAAGAGAGCGATGGCTGATTTATGGGACGTGCCGCTAAGCCAGGACGGCATGCAGAGTCGCTACAATGTACAGGACGGCCTGCAGGCGGCAACTCACAGTAGCTACGAGGCCCAGGCAGAAGACGAGGTGTGTCTGGTCGCGGCGCCAGACGGTCAGTCCCATCCGAGCATCCCGTCGACCGCGTCTTTCTCGCTGCTCCATGTGCCCATTTGCGTTGTTCCGTCGGCTCTTGGCACGTCGCAGCGGGACGAATACACAGAGATGCCGCGGGACCCTGCCGCCCTACAATCCACCGGGCTCCCACTGCCTTTGACCGGGCTCCCGCTACCCTTGACCGGCCCCCCGCTACCTTATACCGGCCCCCCGCTACCGTCCACTGGGCCCTCCACCGGCCCGAGCGACACATCGCAAATCACCTTCGACGACCCTGACACGCTGCTGATGCCGCTGAACCAGCGCACGCTGGCGGCGCACCTGCACCCCGGCTCATCGAACTATGCGCCGCCCACGCTGCCGTTTAGTCCGCCTTTGCACGTACGCGAGCATCATCACATGGACACGTGGACGGCGGCAGTGCGCGGTGTCGGCGCACAGACCACTGTGCAGAGGGTGCAGAGCGAGGTGGGAGCGAGGGCGAGGCTGATGGCAAGGGGGCATGAGATTCCGCCGACGCAGGAGGTGTTGTCGACGGGAACGGGAACGACGGATGTGAGCATGGGGAGGGATACACAGATGGACGCGCAGATGGACACGCAGATCAACACGGCCCGCTTCGAATCGGCCAGAGACATAGAGCCAGCTAGAGACTCGGGTGCACGAAAGCGCAAGCAGCGCGACCCCAGTTCTTCACCCGACGTCATCCTTGTTGGCGCGAGCATTACCGCCGGCCCCAGCCACAGTGACTCCGCGACGCTTTTACCACTTGGTATGACAGCCTCACGACCCGACCCGGCAGCCTCGCGACCCATTCCGACAGCCTCGCGACCTATTCCAGCACCCCCGCGACCCACCACGACTCGCTCCTCGCCGCCAGCCAAACGACAGCGCAGCACAGCAGCCCCACAAGACGATGCGCAAGACGAACTGGCCAGCCCTGAAGTGCACGTGGGTGCGCGCGTGCAGGTGCATTTACCAGCGGGGCCGGCGCGCAACGGCAATGAGTGGACGTGGATACCCGATACGGCGCCGGTGGCGTCACGCGTTCATGAAGGCGAGCAGCGGGTAAAGACGCCCCAGCGGGCGTTTGGTGAGCAAATTGCCGACTCAGAGGAGGAGGATGATGGCGGTGATTTTCCCGTCTATGTGCCGCCGCGGCTGCCGGCAAAGAAAGAGAAAAAGTCTACGAGCAAAGGACGCGGCGATATTCCAGATACACAGTCGTTTTCTCCACCGCTGGAGGCAGAGAATATGGAGGCAGAGAATATGGAGGCTGAAGAAACAGAATCAGCAGTTGGAAAGCCAGAGCCAACGAGGCCGGCGGCGAAGAAGCAGAAAGCGCGGTCAAAAGCTGCTGTACTACAAAAAACACTTACACTTGAGCCAAAGCCTGGAGTTAAGCCTACGACAGTGCCAGCGCCAGCTACAAAGAAAGACCGGCAGAAGCAACAGGCAAAACAGCCAAAAGTCATTGTGATTGACGACAGCGACGACGACTCGCTGAGCAGCCCGGGACTGACGCCGATTCCGGACTCAGAGTCCGAGGGGTCATTTTGCGGGAGAGAGTCAGAGGAAGAAGCAGAAGCCGAAGCAGAGCCGGAGCCGGCGAGAAAAATGCCGAAAATGCCCCCGAAGAAAGAACAGAGTAAAAAGACGCAGCCGAGGAAGACGACGTCGGATCATGGTCAGGCCATTGCTGTAGTGCAGCAGGAAAAGGGAGGGGGGGTTTCAGGGTCTTCTAGGGGAGTTTCGGGGCCTTCTGGGGGAGTTTCGGAGCCTTCTAGGGGAGTTTCTACAGGGCCTACAAAGCCCACAAAGCCTACAAAGTCTACAGAGCCCACGCCTGCGCCTGCGCCTAAAAAAGCGACACCGTCAACTGCCGCGCCGCCTAAAGCTAGCCCCAGCCCCGGGCCTTCTGTAGCAGCAGCAGCAGCAGCAGCAGCAGCAGCAGCAGCAGCAAAGCCGGCATATCGGGTTGGCCTGAGCCGGCGCACACGAATAGCGCCGCTGCTGAAGATTGTGCGCAAAACTTAGTTTCTCTTTTTTTCTCTCTCTTTTTCTGTCTCTCTCTCTCTCTCTCTCTCTCTCTCTCTCTCTCTCTCTTTCTCTCTCTCTCTCTCTCTCTTTCTTCTTTTACTGCCAAGAGGCCAACCAATTCAATTCTCCAACGCTGATTGGCGCTTTTTTGGTTGGTCGGCTGTGCCGCCGCCGCTTCGTTCCTGACTAGGAGGGGCAAACAAAACCTCTGAAAAAAAAAAAAAAAAAGTCAGATTGGCGGGTCTGACTCAAAACACGTGTGTGCCTATAACTGCCCTGTAGAGCCCCTGTAAATACAGCACTTGGCTGGTATAAAAGGCCGAAGTCGCTCGGCGGATTCCAATGACAGCATCTTCCGGCCTTGATTGAATTACTTTTTCTTCTCCTTCTTCTTCTTCCATCCCACCGTTTTTCATCACCATCAATTACATCATGGCTGCCACCGCCTCTACGCACTCGCGCTCGCAGCGCTATCTGAGCACCCGTGGCGAGGACACTGACGTGAGTTTCTATCGTCACTTTTGGCCTCTCGTCCATAGAATCAATGGCTAACCCACTCACCCCCCCCAAAAAGCTCTCCTTTGAGGAAGTCGTTCTCAAGGGTCTCGCCACCGACGGCGGTCTCTACATTCCCGAAGTCATTCCCTCGGCCGACAACTGGCAGCAGTGGAAGGACTTGTCGTTCCCCGATCTCGCCTACGAGATTCTCTCGCTGTACATTTCATCTGCCGAAATCCCCGCCGCCGATCTCAAGGACATCATCAACCGCTCGTACGCCACGTTCCGCCACGCCGATACCACGCCGCTCGTCCATCTCAAGGGCAATCTGCACCTGCTGGAGCTGTTCCACGGCCCGACCTTTGCCTTTAAGGATGTGGCGCTGCAGTTCCTGGGCAACCTGTTTGAGTACTTTTTGGTGCGGAGGAACGAGGGCAAGACGGGTGCTGGTACGTCAGACGAACTGGAGAGAGATAGAAAGAGAGAAAGAGAAATAGAAAGAGAAAGAGAGAGAAAACACAAACTAACTTTCGAGTAGACCGCCACCACCTCACCGTTGTCGGCGCCACCAGCGGCGATACCGGCTCCGCCGCCATCTACGGCCTGCGCGGCAAAAAGGACGTCTCTGTCTTCATCCTGCACCCCAAGGGCCGCGTCAGCCCCATCCAAGAAGCCCAGATGACCACCGTGCTTGACGCCAACGTGCACAACCTGGCCGTCACTGGCACCTTTGACGACTGCCAGGACACCGTCAAGGCGCTGTTTAGCGACCCCGAAATCAACGCCACCCTGAACCTGGGCGCCGTCAACTCCATCAACTGGGCCCGCATCCTAGCCCAGATTGTCTACTACTTCCACTCGTACTTTGCTCTGGCCAAGCAGTCGGATTCGTTCAAGCTGGGCGACAAGGTGCGCTTCGTCGTGCCCACCGGTAACTTTGGCGATATCCTGGCCGGATACTTTGCCTTCCGCATGGGCCTGCCCGTCGACAAGCTGGTGATTGCCACCAACGAGAACGACATCCTCGACCGCTTCTGGAAGACGGGCCGCTACGAAAAGCAGTCATCGACCGAGTCTTCTGCCAACGCCAAGGATGCCAGTGGCGTCAAGGAGACGCTCTCGCCGGCCATGGATATTCTCGTGTCGTCAAACTTTGAGCGGCTCATGTACTTTTTGGCGTACGAATACGCCGTCACCGCCGGCATGGACGAAGAATGGAACCGCAAGCAGGCCGGCCAGGAAGTGGCCACGTGGCTCAAGGACCTCAAGACAAAGGGCGGCTTTGGCCCCGTGTACCCCGACCTGCTGGGCTTTGCGCGCCGCGACTTTTCGTCGGAGCGCGTTAGCGACGCCCAGACCTCGGCCACCATCAAGGCACTGTACGACGCCGTCGGCTACGTGCTGGACCCGCACACGGCCGTTGGTGTGACGGTTGCCGAGCACTCGCTGGCGCAGCCCGACGCTGCCAATGTGCCGCACATTTCGCTGTCGACGGCCCACCCGGCCAAGTTTGCCGGCGCCGTCGAGGACGCGCTCAGCGGCACCGCCGGCTTCGACTTTGCCGCAAAGGTGCTGCCGCAGGAGTTTGTCGGGCTGGAGCAGCGCGAGAAGCGCGTGACTGAGGTGGAGAACAGCTGGACGGCGGTGCGCGAGATTGTGCGGAAACAGGTAGCCGAAGAGCTGGCGCTGCTGCACTCGTAGTGGCAGAAAATTAGGATAGCATAGGATAGGGTAGGGTTTGTTTTGCTTTTTTTGATATCATGTAGAAACAGCACAATAATATTGGCAGCACAATGAAAGCACAATAACATACTGGACCTGAATTGTGTATAGTTGAAAGCATCGCGAGCTATCGTGGGATCTTCAAGGCGGGCAGGCGATCATCGGAGCATCGATTGTGGGCGACATGAAGCAGGCACAGTCGACAACAGACAACAGCTATGGAGTTGATGGCGATAATTTGAGCATCCATGAACGAGTTGTAGACGCAAAGGAGTTTGTTTAGAGCAAGGCTGAGAAATAGTGGCACGTGAATGAAGAGTTTGATGAAGAATTTTCGTGGTTGCCGTTTGTTGTTTGCGCTGTTACACAACTAACCCAGGCTCTCGTCATGACTAGGGTTATGACGTCAACCTTGAACACACGTCTCAAAGAGTCTATAAATAATTCTTTGACTTGTTGATTATTGTCTACACTTTTCTTTAGTCTTTGATCGATTGGCCTTTGCTCGATTCGATGGAAATTCCACAAGATTCCGTGGCTTTGTTCAGACAAAGGAAAAACCAGCGTCCAGACTTTTGTTTCAAAACAAAGAATACAAGACTTGAAAGAAGACATATAGAACGCCTTCTTTTTGCCGGATTTTTCAACATGGCTTCTCTGCAGTATATGAAGCCTGATTCCGGCTGTTTCTGTTCCATCATGTCTCTGCTTTTGCTTCACTTCGTCCTCTTGGAAATTGTTCCGCCACTTCTATCTGTTGACCAGATATTCTTCTCTTCTCACTCCATACTCACGCCTTAACTCACGTATCATACGCCAACACAATGCCTTCCTCTACAGCTCCAAATAATCGCGACACCGGCCTGTCCAGCTCGACCTGCATGCAAAAGATGCGTTCCTGGCGAGCACGCCGATCCACTCGTCGATCTCACGTTGCCGCTAACCTACAGGACACCTCCAACAACAATCACTGCTTCACTATTATTGAGGGCGATGAGACTGTCGGAGAGGAGATTCCAGAGGTTGTGCAGCCGGCACAGCAGCAACCGGCACAGCAGAAGCCGGCACAACAACAGCGGAAGCTCTGCCGACTAAGGCGTCTACAACAAAAGCCTGCCCCTCAACCTCCATCGCTTCAAGTACGCATCCCGCGCCCCTCGGAAATCTCACGGCCTTCAGGAACTCTTCGGCCACTGCTGCACACCCCTTCGCACCAACGCCATCCCAAGAGGCGCTACAGCCCCTACCAACGCAACCCTATTGCCAAAAGCCCCACTACCAACACCCCGCTCGCCATGCCGGGCTGCTTCCCCTCTGACGACGGTCTCGCTCTCCCGCCACACATCCTACAGACACCTGAATACTGGACGGCTGTGCGCGAGGCCTCCATGCAGCGCTCGCGCATCAACCCGTTTGCCAAGCCGACGCACTGCCCTGTTACCGAGACTATGCTACGCCACCACATCGACCCCGGCCTCTGGTACGGCGCCGCGCCCGCGCGCCCCAACCCACCAACCAGCCTGACGTCTTCCTCGGAGCCGCCCAGCCCGCGCCACTGGAAGATCTCCGTGGGCGCAGCGCTCGCTGCGCTCAAGAGCCCGCTGCTGCCGAAACACTGGAGCCCGACATACACCAACGAGGAGCTCGCACAGCAGCGCGAAGAGCAGCGGCCGCGCACATACGCTGAGCGCGTGGCCACAGCCTGGGCCGAGTTCTGGCACGCACAGCCGGCAAAGCCACAGGCCGAACTACCGCCGTCCGGGCCAAGCCGCAGCCAGCGGCCGCAGTCGTGGCGCGCACAGGTGGCCATGGAGACGGCGGATTACTCGCCGCGCGTGGTGGGCTTTAGCACCAAGGCGGCGACGCGCGAGGAGTTTCTGTGTGCGCTGAGAAACACGGGCCGGTTCCAAATGGACGCGGGGCATCGCGGGCGCTTTTCGCATGTGAACGGCGTCGCGGCTTCAATGGTCGTCGAGGCAGGCGATTTGCAGACCCCTATCAAGGCGGAGCAGCAGCAGCAGCAGCAGCAGCAGGGCGGGGTGGCAAGAAGCAAACAGCAGCAGGGCGGGACGACAAGAAGTAAACAACAAGCGAGACATGGGCCAGAGCCATACGAGAGGCTGTATGCTAATAAATTCGATCCAGCGCACCGCCGCCGCGCCGAGCAAGCCGCACGGCTTCACAGCCGGGCCCAGGCTGCCTCTCCATCTGTCTCCCCTCCCGAGCCAGCTGTCGTAGACACAGTTCGCAGCGCCGTCAACTACATGCACGCCAATAACAAGTCCGAAGCGCGAGCGGCCATAGACCAGGTTCACGTCCTACTAGCCGAGCCGCTGGTCCAGGAGCTGCTCACGCACGTGGGGCTGTACATGGCCACCGTGGCGGTGTTGCAGTTCATTGGACTGTCACCGGGAACGGTGTTGGGCAAGAAAGCGGCGGAAATGGCGCTGGCCAAGGGCTTTAGCTATGTGTTAAAGCCAGAAGCACGCGTATGGAATCTGGGTATCAAATAAGTGGTAGGGTCTGGATAGATAGGGTTACATACAGCAATCTCGATCTTGCAAGGTGATAGGATAGGCCCCCTCCAGGGTTCAAACCCGACAGATCTGTGATTGTTGGAATAGTCTAGACAATAGACACACGCAGACTTAAAAAGCTTTTATTTTTTATTTATTTGGTTTTTTAATTTATTTTTATTTCTCACTACTGCTAATGTTTAATGCTATTTTCATTATTTCTGTACAAGTAGACGGCATCGCGAACTCGGCTTCGGCATCGGGATTGATAGTAGTTAGAAATTTCAACAAGAAACCCCGCCCTTTTATTCCTACTCTATCCCATTCTTTTTACAGCTAATATTTTTTGAACAGCTAAGCAAAAAAGTCCAAAAAGCTTACTTTGCTGGCTTTCTCCACGATTTCCGCCTGCCTTGTTTCCCCTCCTCCTTTGTTCCTTTTCTTCCTTCCTGTAAAACCACCCTCTAATGAGAGCCTCTGTATTTCGAATGACCACTAGACCGACAGGACTCTACAGGCACAACCACAGGCCCTACACCCCTGTAAGGCCTGGGGAAATGCCCTGTCTGCCCACCAAAGCCAAGACCTTCCCGAACTTCCTTCGCTGTGGGCACAGACAGCCAAGGCTTTCCGGTGACCTGAGCCCGATCTTATTCTGATTTTACCTGCCAGTTTTCCCCAACTTTCCCAAGCTGTGCCCAGAGTAAACATGTGCAAGCGTCACATTTGACTGTTTTACTGCTTGAGATTCACGCCACCCACTCGTGCATAATCATTGACCATCTGATAACGCATACACTATACAGAGTACTCAAACCAGCTAGCTAGCTCTACGAGTGGCACTCTGCGTCAAATACTAGTAGTAACATTTAGACATTTAGACCCAACAAGAGGGGAATCAACGCGCGTGGCTGTTCAATATGTGTGTAGTACAAAAGTAGAAAAAAAAGAAACAGAGAATGGAATAAAACAGAGAAAAAAGCCAGCACCGTCCACCGATTCCCATATACTATTCTCTCAAGGAGTGGTCGCGCTCGACAACCGAAAGCTTAAAATCACAAAAGACAACAGGACGCTGCGGCGCGTGCTTAGATGCCCAGGGTGAACTCAACACCGACATCGATCTCGCGGGCTAAATACAGTTACACACGTTAGCAAAATGGTCGTTCGTACCAACGGCATAGCTTTGGACATTTCTCGAAAAGAAGAGACACATGCCCAGTAAGCAAGCACGGAAAAAGGGAAAAGGAACGGGGAAAAAGACCAAGGGAAAACCATAAAAAAAAACGGAAATAAAACATACCCATCTTGACAACCTTGGACAGCTGAACGGCCTTCTCGGCAGCGTTCTGCAGGTCATCAATCGAGAAAATCTTCAGACCAGACTCGTTAATCAGCTTGCGGGCAGCCTCCATGTTGGTACCGTTCAGACGGGCAATGATGGGGATCTTCAGATCCAGGGCCTGCGCAGTCTGAATCAGACCAGTGGCAATGGCATCGCAGCGCACAATACCACCAAAGATGTTGACAAAGATAGCAGAGACCTTGGGGTCGCTGGTAATCAGCTCAAAGGCCTCCTTGATAGCGGCCGGAGTGGCACCACCACCAACATCCAGGAAGTTGGCGGGCGAACCACCGTTCAGCTTGATAATGTCCATGGTGGCCATGGCCAGACCGGCACCGTTGACCAGGCAGCCAATGTCACCGTCCAGCTTGATAAAGTTCAGGTTGGAGAGGGCGGCGCGGACCTCATCGGGGTCCTCCTGGGTGGTGTCGCGCCACTCAAACACCTCCTTCTGACGGAAGTCGGCGTTGTCATCAAAGCCAAACTTGGCGTCCATGCACATGACCTCGTGGTCCGAAGTCTCCGACAGGGGGTTGATCTCAATCTGGGTCGAGTCCTTCTCCAGGAAGATCTTGTACAGCTTCTGGATCGTGTCCTTGGCCTGCTCAATGCACTGGGGAGAGAAGCCCAGCTTGGTGGCAATCTCGCGGGCAATCTCGTCAGTCACACCAACATTGATGTCGATGAAGTTGGTGTTGATAGCCTCGGGCGTCTCCTTGGCAACAGTCTCAATGTCCATACCACCCTGCGACGACGACACAATAACGGGCTTCTGGGTGGCACGGTCCATCAGGATGGCCAGGTAGAACTCGCGGCGGGCAAACTTGCGCTCGCAAATGTACACCGAGCTGCACAGACGGCCCTGGGCGCCAGTCTGCTTGGTAACGAGCTTGTGGCCAATCATCTGGCCGGCAAACATCTCAGCCTCGGTGGGCGAGTAGATGATGCGGACACCACCCTTCAGGCCATTGTCAAAGGTACCCTTACCACGGCCACCGGCCAGAACCTGGGCCTTGATGACGAGGTCGCCGCTGCCAATATCCTGGGCAATGGCCTTGGCCTCAGCGGCAGTCTTGGCGTTGGCGCCCTTGGGGACCGAGATGCCGTACTAATCCGAGCAAAAAAGAATTTAAAGTCAGCTATCAATTGGCCGTGGCGAATGCAATTGGCCCCTGAAAAGGCATCTGCAGGGTTATATAGACCAATGGACGAGCCATTGGGTGTCGAGAACAAGTGTAGACAAGCAAGACAAGATGCAGCTTGAGGAGGAGGGGGCGGAACACGGCATACCTGGCGGAGAAGGTCGGCAGAGAGGTACTCGTGGATAGACAGAGCACGGCGCTGCTGCGAAGCACCGGGCAGTCTGATGGCCGAACGAGTGGCGAACTAGACAAAGTAACAAATAACACGAAGCGTTAGCGAGGGACGTCCGATGTGGTGGGTGGTAAAGCCGAGGCCTGCCAATGGCTGAGGCGAGTCAATCTGCGGTACGCCATTTGACTGCAAGTTATAATGCACATCTTCAATGGGGCCTGTCTTGTATTTTTTTTTTGGTGGGCTTTTTTTTTTTTTTTTTTTTTTTTTTTTTTCTTGGCCTGCCTTGGGCAAAACGCGGCTTTGGCTACCGATTGGAGTTGACAAAGACAAAAAAGAAACGTAGAAAAGGTTTGTTGGCAGCTAGCAAAAGCTGTATAAAAAAAAGTCGTACCTGTGAAGTAGTTCTGAGGGTGGATGCGACACGGCTGCTAAACATTGTGAAAAAAAAACAACTGAAAATTAACAAAAGAAAAGAACAATGAAAAAAGAAAAAAGAAAAAAAAAAACACTTGCGAATGCGATTGGCGCAAAGAGGAAAGACGGAGAGGGAAGAAAAGAAAAGGAAGGAAGAGAAAAGGTGCTTGGTTGAAATTTGGGGAGGAATAAAGAAGTGGATGTGGAAACGGACGGGAAAACCAAACGAGAACAAGACGAGAGTTTGAGCCAGGGAACGGGCACCGAGATTGTACTTATTCCAGCGATTTCCACTCTGTATTTTAAGTAGTTTTTTTTTTTTCTTTCTTTTTTTCTTTTTATAGTACTTTGCCTTTGGTGCCAGGATGAATGGATGGATGGATGGATGGATGGATGGTGGGCTGCTGGACGTCTGGCTTTCGGTATTCTGGTATTTAGTATTCTGGGCTTCGCTCGGCACCTGGAACAGAAAAAAAAAAAAAAAAAAAAAAAAAAAAAAAAAAA
>LKBB01000290.1:0-27860 GCA_001513885.1 Thielaviopsis musarum
AAAAAAAAAAAAAAAAAAAAGCAACGGCACAACGCACCACACGCCCATTATGATGCCCCCCCCCCTAACAGTGACGACTCGTCTGACTAAGTTAGGTAAGTACACTGTAAAATGCAAAGGACGAGTTAAGCAGCAAAAAAAATGTAGCTGCCAATAGCATCTTGCTGCACACCCTCTTAGCCCGATCAAAGTCGGCCAAATCCTTTCTTTCTTTTTTAATATTGCTGAATCAATATAGGGTTTCATTTTTTTTTCCTTGTTTTGCCCACAAAGCGGGCTTGATGCACGCACAGCTCAGATTTAGTTGATGCCTTTTTATCAAACTTTACTGGTGAGTGTGACGACAGTGCTTTTTTTTATTATTTCTTTTCCTCTTGTGTATACAGTATATTGTATTTTATATTTCATTGCCCTATCCCTGATTTCTGCGCACCTGCTTGGTCTCATAGCCAAAATGACTGTGGCTCCCGTTGCATTGCAAGAACCGCCTTGCTTCATTTGCTGCTCTCCCTTTTGCTTGGATAGGTTCACCTCTCAAGGACATTCAGCTGTGTGAATAACGAGGGATCTTGGCTGTTGAGGATCATCATAATATCAAGTTCGTTTATGCTGTTTTGTCAGACAAGCACTACACTTAAGTAGTACTTACTTTAGTACTTAGTAAGTACTTGGGTAGTAAATGCCAAGTCGATACTAGATTTTGGGAATGTGGCTTTTGGCCTCAAGTAGGCTCTTGTAAAGGATACTGTTGGATAGTTTTAATACTAATATCGCTCTTCCGCTCAAGTCGGTAGCTGCTCGGCCCGCATGCCAGCAAAACCAACCTGCCGCAGGATAAATCATGGCTAGGCACCGAGTATCACTGAGATCAAGCAAAAGCTCCCTTAATCGCCGCTCCTTGTTCCGTTTGCCTCAATTTCACTGTTTATTGCCTTTTTTTATTATTTTTTTTTCTTTTTTTTCTTGCACTCGAGCGTTTCTTTTTTCTTTAGGGATAGGGTGGCGAACTCTCTTGGACCACATTTCTGGCCCTGATTACTTGTTGTTTTGAGTTCAAAACGATTTGCCGTTACTCATTAGCGTTGGGTGCACATCACCAAATCTCTCACATCACATGCCGTTATGTCCAATTCCAAGCTTTCTTTTTTCGCCTTAGCTTAGTTGCATTCACTGGCGGCCTTTCTTTTCTTCTCTTGCCTTTTTCTTTTCTTGCCTTAAATGATGGCTTATGTCTACAGTATTTCCTTTTTGCCCGCAGCTTTGTCTTCACCCCCATGGTTATTTAGTACGCCCTGGAGTAAGGAGTAGCAAGACTTGTACACAGTACTACTTGTATGTGGTACATCTAAAGTCTTTCTGAGCTCTAGGGCTCTATCAGGAACCTTGATAAGCTAGATTCAAAAAAATCTTCTCCCAGTTCTTGCTCTCCACAGTATTTCAAATTTTGTGTGTGCTGCCTTTTGAGTAAACGAATTCTGATTATTTAGCCTTGGGCGGGAAGGAAAACCCACGAGCACTAAACTAAGCCCACTCGCACAATTTTATTTTTTCTCTTACTTGTGTTTATCCCCGCTACACAGCAAGTTTGTCCAAGTTGCCGCCCTATTGCCCTATTATCGTAGACTTGGAAAGACGGAGCGGAAACTATTGCCTCTTTCTCTTTCTCTTTTTTTGTCTTTTTTTTTTCTTTCTTCGTGTACTGGGCGGTGACTTGTGAGTAAATGGTAACTTGACTTGTTATATTATATATTTGGTTCTCGTGGTACTCTACTGTAGCAGACGTACCCCAAAACCACGCCGCAATTTTATGCTCTTGTCTTTGACTGATCCGATGAATGGCTAGGTTTAGCGAAAAGAAAAAAAAGAAATAAAGCAAAAAAGAAATAAAAAGCAAAAAAGAAAAAAAAGCGAAAAAGAAATAAAAAGCAAAAAAAGAAGAAAAAAGAAAAACAAGAAAAGAAAAGAAAAAAAAAAGAAAAAAAAAAAGAAAAAGAAAAAAAGAAGAAAAAATAAAGAGAAAAAAAAGAAAAAAAAAAGGTTGAGGAAACAAAGTCTAGTTGTCTCTTATTTTTTTTTATTCTATTTTTCTTATTACCGGGTCCAGCAAGCCAGCCCACTTTGCTGGTAACAACACAGCGGGTTGAAGTTAGCATGCACGAACGACCTGCCTTGGAAAAAGTCAGCAAAGGCCCAAGAAAAACATAAATAAAGCCAGGGCCTAAATAAAGCAGAGGCACAAGAAAAAAAAAAAGAAAAAATAAATGAAATAAGCACCACGCTAAACTCTGCCCTAAACCTCTACCTTCAATGGGATGGGATCCTCATTGAATTAAATTCATTATTTACATGCTCCGTACTTTGTCTGCAGCAGTACACCACCTACTTAACCTCTCGAGACATACAAAGCTAGCCTCTCGCCCCCCTCTGTTTTCCGCCTTATTGACCTCTCTCGATTTTCTCGTCTCTACTTTTTTTTTTCTTATTTTTGTCTCGTCCATCCTGACTCGACTTTTGTTTTTTACTCTTTTGATTCGATTCTGCTTGACTGGTTTCAGCATCATCTTTTGTTCTTTTCTTTTCCTTCATCTTCATCCTCATCTTCATCTTCTTCTTCTTGTGATTTGCTACTTCTCAAGAATTACTACACATTACGCTACGCTACAACTACGATTATACTACGTTTCCATCATCGCCACTCAGTATTCGCCTTCGCTCTCTCAAGCTTTCCCGTCTAGCCTAGCCTAGCCTAGTCTAGTCTAGCCTTGTGTACTCAAGCTTTTGCCAGCTGCCCCCAAAGTGCGGCCAGCCGTATTCTTTTTTTTTTCATTTTTTTTTTTCATCTGCTTGATATCAAGAAACAAGAACAAGAAGCTGCTACCACCCACCCAGGCCTTGATCCTGCAACTATCCGTCAACTCAACGACCTCGGCTTATCTCACGTACTTACTGCTTCATTACCAAAACCGCTGGTAGTAGTAGTATCAGTATTAACTTTGACTTCACCAACTGATCCTAACTGTATTCTACTTTTGTTGTTGATCGCATCGCTTCATTGCTACTGGCTTTCTTCGCTCGCCATTTGTATCTGTGCCAACCACGCTCCTTTTTCTCATCTTTTTTTTTTCCTTTTTTTTTTTTCCCTTTTTTTCATCTTTTTTCTTGACTCCCTTGATGGCCATTCCATGATGCAATTGCTTCAATCTCTTGTTTAGCTGCATCTCTTCTTTCGTCACCATCTCGACTGGTTTTATCGGCACACACACGCACACATTAAACTTTTCCTCTGTTCTCATCTCATTTCCCCTCTAATCCTCTCTCCCTTCATACACATTCACAATGGCTTTCGAGTACTCTTCCTTGGTGGGCGCTCCCGTGTACAGCCCATCTATTCTCACCGACACAGCCAGCTCGCGCCCGTCAACACACGCTGACTCTGTTGGACCTTGTTCTTCGTTGAATACTCCCATGACCGGATCGCCACAAACATCACCAGAGATACTGGCGTCGGCCACGGGCGAGGATAAGGACGTTATTCCCACATCTATATTTCCAGAACTTCCGCTAGCTAGCCCAACATCCATGATTCCTATTACGCCCATCCCGTCGGCCACTTCGTCGGCCTCAGCAACCTCTACTTCGGGCATTCTCCCGGCCAGTCCGGCCCTTCGCTACCCGTCACAGTCGCCACAAGACTTGGTCCGGCGCATCTCCAACCGCGCAAGGAAACAACTCAGCCGGAACTGCCGCAACTCGTCGGTGCCTGCCGCCTCCAGCAGAAGCAGAGAACCCAGCACGCGCACTCGCACGTCTTCGCCACAGCCGCTGCCGAATCCGCCGCATCCGACTCGCAACACCGAGCGCGAGGCCAACCATCCCAGTGACACGGACGAGTTGTTCTTGGACCTTGACGGCGGCGGCGGTGGTGGTAGCAGCAGCAGCATCAGCAGTAGCAGTAGCAGCAGCAGCAGTAGTAGCATCAGCAGCAGCAGCATCAGCAGTAGTAGTTGTAGCAGCAGCAGCAGCAGCAGCGGCGGCGGTGGCGGCGGTGGAGTCGAGCGGGGAAGCACACGCTCTCGGTCGTCTTCAGTGTATCCAGACTTGGGGATCCAGGGCCGGGCCGTGCTCAAAGTGTCAAAAAAGGGCCTGAAGAAGGTGAATCTAATGATAGACCCGAGCCAGGCCATTATTTCCTACACACACACCAACGGCAAGACGCGGCAAATCCCCATTGACAACATCAAGCAGGTGCGCTCCGAGGGCGACACGGACCAGTATCGCGCCGAGCTCAACGACAAGTCCATCAACGCCGATGGCTGGTTTACGCTCATCTGCTCGATCCCCGACAAGTCCAAGCCCAAGATGATTCACCTGATTGCCGACTCGCGGGAAAACAGAAAGACATGGACGACGGCGCTCAGCTTGATTATGCGCCACCGCGAGCTCAGCACGCTGTCGTTTATGTCGTTTGACGAAAAGGCTATTTCCAAGTTTTGGAACGAGGCGGCGGCGGCGGCGGCGGCCAAGGGCGAGTCAGATCCGAAAGACTTTGTGCTCATGTACAAGACGTTTGAGCAGTTGTGCCAAAGCATGCACTTTAACGCGTCGCGCCAACAGCTCCACGGCATCTTTAGTGCCTGCTCGACCAAGGACTCCAAGGGTCTCTCGTACACGCAGTTTTGTGAGCTGCTGTCCATGATTCGCGAGCAGAGCCCCATCAACAAGGTGTATCGCCAGGTCGTTAGCACGCGTGAGGCCGTGGACGGCAAGCCCGACGACGGCAAGACTGGCCTGACTCGCGAAGAGTTCTTCAAGTTTCTGCAGCATGTGCAGCACGAGGACGTCCAGGGCAATATCGAGCACTGGGACTTTATCTTCCACACGTTTTCGACGCACGACGAAAAGACCAGCTCGTTACGCGTGACGCAGATCAATATGTTCAACTACCTACGGTCCAAGCACAACCCGCCGCTGAAGAAGCCGCAGCCCATTGCGCTGACGGAACCCATGAACCGCTACTACATTTCTAGCTCGCACAACACATATCTGCTCGGACGCCAGATTGCCGGATCGTCCAGTGTCGAGGGCTACATTTCCGCCCTGATTGGCGGCTGCCGTTGTGTCGAGATTGACTGCTGGGACGGCCCCAACGGCGAGCCGCAGGTGCTCCACGGCCACACGCTGACGTCGGCCGTTCCGTTCCACAGCTGCATCACCGCCATCAACCGCTGGGCTTTTAAAGCCAGCGACTACCCGCTATGGATCTCGCTCGAGGTACACACCGACCCGTCGCAGCAGGCGCGCATGGTGGAGATTATGAAGACGACGTTTGGCTCGCAGCTGGTGACGGAGACACTGGACTCGCACCCGACCGAGTTGCCGTCGCCTGAAGATCTCAAGGGCCGCATTCTGATCAAGGTCAAGAAGCCGCTGCTCAAGGACGACGCCAAGCAGCAGCAGCAGCAACAACAACAACAGGCACACCACCACCATCACCACCATCACCACGAGCCCAAGAACCGCCGTCGCGGCAATAGTTTGACGTCGAGCGCGCCACCGCGGCCGCTGTGCGAAGTGGCGTCGTCACCGTGCCACTCATCACCACCCAGTCCCGTGCTCCGCCCGTTTGGCCGCGCCCGCACCATGCCGCTGCGCTCGGCCGACATGTCGCTGCTGTCGTCACAGGATTCCGACAGCGACGTGGGCGTGTACACCAAGACCACGGTCAAGGTGCTCGGCGACCTGGGCGTGTACTGCACGGGCGTCAAGTTCCGCAGCTTTGACGCGCCCGAAGCCAAGGCGTTTAACCATATCTTCTCGTTCAAGGAGGACATTTTTGACAAGCACAGCCGCACCAAGGAACTCAAAAACAGCCTTGAGCTGCACAACCGCAACTACCTGATGCGCGTGTACCCCAGCCAGTTCCGTGTCACGTCCAAAAACTTTGACCCCATTGTCTACTGGCGCCGCGGCGTGCAGATGGCGGCGCTCAACTGGCAGACGTTTGACCTGGGCGTGCAGCTGAACCGCGCCATGTTTGCCGGCGGCAACGACAGCACAGGCTACGTTCTCAAACCGGCACTGCTGCGGCAGCACGAAGTCATCAAAAACCCCGTCGAGCCGTCGGGCCAGCACCAGCCGCGCAAGGAGTACCAGCGCAAGGAAATCAGTCTGCGGCTGTCGGTTGTGTCGGCGCAGCAGCTGATTTGCCCGAGCAGCGTGCGCTCAATGAATCCCTACGTCGAGGTCGAGGTGTTCCATGCCAGCGACGCATGCTACAAGACGAATGCCGACAACACGGTCAAGGAGGACATGGTGGCGCGCCAAAAGTACCGCACGCGCATCATTGCCGACAACGGCTACAACCCGGCCTTCCACGCCTCCTTCAACATTAACCTGACGACGCGCCACGAGGAGCTTGTGTTTCTGCGCTTCAGCGTCAAGCTGTCAACTGACGGGCTCAACTACCCGGCCAAGGACCCGGCGCCCATTTGCACGTACATGGTCAAGCTGATCAACCTCAACAACGGGTACCGCTTTCTGCCGCTGTGGGACAGCAAGGGTGCGCAGTTTCTGTTTTCCAATCTGCTGTGCGATATCGAGCTCAAGTATATCCGGCCAGTGTTGGTGCCGGCGCAGGAGGTGGCGGAGCCGCAGTCCAAGTTGCGGAGCATTGGCGGCAAGGTGTTTGGCCGGACGGGCAGCACTAACACGAGTCCGCGGTCGACGATTGAGAAGGAGTGATTTTTTCTTTTTCTCTTCTTTCTCTTCTTTCTCTTCTTTCTCTTCTTTCTCTCTTCTTATTTTGTATTCTTTTGTTTCTTGTTTCTTTGCTTTTCCTCTTTTTTTTTTTTTACGACTAATGGCATGATCCATAACCCTCTCTTCTCACCACCACCACCACCACCACCACCACCACGGTACCAGACTTTTGGTTTATACTTGGGGGTTTTTCTTTTTATTCTTGTCATCTTTCTTCTCTTTTCTGCGGCTGCTTCCTTTTCTTTTTGACTACTTCATTGACTGCTTCCATCATTATACACCGGCGCTGGGACATTAAAAAAGTTCTTTTTTTCTTTTTCTTTTTTCTCTTTCTTACTTATACTTTACATTTTACACGCTTCAAAAGGCATTATCATTCGTTTTTTTCCTTCTTTTTTAAGCATTTTTTCTTGGCTAAATACCCCCCCCCCACACACACACACACACACACACACACCAACTCTTCTTTTTTCTTTGCTTCTTTTGCTGTTCTTCTATATCGTCTATACACTTGTCTGCCTTTCTTTATCCATCTTTATTTTCTTTTCTTTTTTTGTAAAACACTAGGCCAAACCGGATTTGACATTCTTCTTTCTCTTCTCTCATGTGCTTTTGCACGCGCCCTTTTCCCTTTTACTACTTTTTTCCTAATATTTCTATTATCACTGCTGTTTCTTGTCATTATCTGTTTTGTTTTGTTTTGTTTTGTTTTGATTATTCTTTTGGCGATATAACTTGTTTCTGGGATGGGGGTTTTTTGTTATTCTCTTGGGGCATTTGAGTTATCTGGCAATTTGTTTATCCGGGTTTATTATTTCAGTGTGTTTTTATCAAGGCACAACATGCATTTTATACAATTCTTTTTATTTCTCAGACTCGTTTTTATTGCACTTCACACTGCACGTAATACTACCACTACTACCACTACTACCACTACTACCACTACTACCACTACTACCACTACTACCACTACTACCACTACTACCACTAATGACCCACAGCACTTGAGACAGGAGAGTCGCCTTAATATCAAGTCACGCAAGAAATAATCAGGACTTCTTCCTTTTTTCCATTAGTACGCATTACATACACAACTCTCCTTTTTACTCGCCCCCCAACACTTGCTTGTCAGACGACTATTCACCCAAGACGGGAAGATCCCAAAACCCACTGTCCTGTCACTTGTGATAGCGTGTTTCACATCCCACCCGTCCAGCATCACTTCCAGCATCACTCATCTAGCCCCAGTGCATGATGACTCTGGAATAGCCGTGGATCAATCTGTAATTCTCCCGCCCCTGCCCCGCCGGATCCCTGTCCATTCCGCGCCGCGTGTTCATCGCCGCTAGAAAACACATCGTCCTCATCCTCATCCTCGCCATCTTCGTCGCCCTCTGCATCGTCGTCTTCTTCTTCTTCGTCTTCTTCGTCTTCTTCGTCTTCCTCTTCTTCTTCGTCGTCTTCGTCTTCGTCATCGTAGTCCTCATCATTAAGGCCGTAAAGTGCGTTCTCGTCTCCCATGTTGGAAGCATAGGTGTTGGTGTAGGCCGTGGGCTGGTTTTGGTAGTGGTGTGTGTCGTGGAGATGGTGTGGCGGGTATGGCCCATGGGCATCGTGCATGGACTGGTTGTAGTGCGCTTCCATTCCGTGCATCTGCTGCTCATGCATATTCATCTGCATCTGCATGTGCTGCTCTCCGCCACGCGTCTCATCGGGATACTCCTCACCTTCGGCATCCACATCTACATCCATCGCGTCTTCGTCCTCGTCCTCGTCTTTATACTCGCCCGCCGTCCTCACAGCTGTGTTCTTCGTCACCACACTAACCTTCTTGCGGTGCTTGAGTCTACTCTTCTTGAACCGTGGCCCCCGCAGCACCTGCAGCTCCTCGTCCGTCAGATTCAGCGATGGCAGCTTCACGCTAATGTAACTGCCTGGCGGTGGCGTCTCGTCGCGCGTCGCGTGAATCACATCAAAGGCGTGAGGATCCAGCTGGCGCCCAAACCGAATCGCCAACAGTTTGCACTTCATGACCGCCTTGGCCTTGGTCCACAGGCCCTGGTGAAACCAGCCACTGCCCGTGATGTCGCATGTCGGCCGTACCGGGGCTTTGGCAAACATTTCGGCAAGCAGCGGGTCGGTGATGTCGCAGACCTGCCACAGTTTGCCGTTGGAGAAGAAGATCTGACCGTCGAATATGTGACTCTTAGACCCGTCTTCGACGTACACCAGCTGCTGACCCTTGCGCGTGGCGTGCCAGGATTTCTTTCCGAGGGTGCTCATGCCGACGGCCGAGGACTCGCCTTCAACTGTTGCGTGGACAGTCCCCGTTGAGCCGTTGGCCACGGCGCTGTGAGTGTGGGCATCGCTAGGCGCGCTATCGTTGGTACTCTGGCTAAAGGGCAGCTTGAAGAACATTGTCTGGTAGATCCGGTACTTTGGGTCTTTACGCGGATCAATACCGTACGCAATGACGGCATCCTTGAATGGGCCGCCCTTGAACTGGTAGGCCGTGTAAGAAATGTACTTTTTGAGCACATTCCACGTTTTGATCTTGTTGCTCAGGCGATTCAGTAGCGACCGTCGCGTCCAAATGGGCCTCTCGGCAAAGGCCACATCCAGGTCTTCCATCAGCTCGGCCATCACGGGGTCCGTCAGATCGGGCGGCATGCGCGGACACGTCGGCACCTGGTCAACAGTGGGCTTGACAAAGTGGCCAACCATGACGGCAGCCGTGATGTTCATGACGCGCTCTTCGCCGCCCTCATCGCGGACGGCACGTACGTACGGGTTCTGTTCGTAGGCGTAGTTGAAGGGCAGCGTCATGTGTGTGAACGAAGGTGGCGGAATGACGTCGGCATTGGCCCGGCGATCGAGGCCGGGCGTGAAGCTAAAGGATTTGATTTTGGCCACTACAGTCGGTTAGCAGAGAACTGGAGATGAGGAGTATGACGAAGAAAACTGATAGTGATGAATGCGATGAAGAAACCAATAGTGATGAATGCGATGAAGAAACCAATAGCGATGAGTGCAATGAAGAAACCGATAGCGATAAAAGAAAACCTACCATCGCCCGTGAGCACCTCCGAGGAAAAGCGCTGCGAAAACTCAGAGTGTGATGCCTCCCAGCTAAAATCAGCCAGACCTAAGTAGAAAAAAGAAACTGTCAGCCTTGCCTTGCCTTGTCTTGCTCCTTCTCCAAGTCAACCCAATCAGAACCCCACCTTTGTATCTATGCGTATGTTTTATTACGCCCACAGCCTCGACCTTGTACTTATCCACGTTATCCTGAAGCCGTCTTCTTAGTGTCTTGGGATGGTCCAGACGGCCGTGAGACCGGTTATTCGCTGTGGCCTCCTCCGGCTGTTCTTCCGCCGGCGCCCCCTCGGGTGGAAACTCAAACGGACCCTCCGTCCCGCGCTTCCGCCGCCGTCCGGTCCGTCGTGGCACCGTGACTTTTAACAGTACATTGTGCGTAGCGGCGTTGTGCGACAGAATTGGAGGGATGAATGGGCTATCTGGATTCAGATACAGTTGCAACGAATTGCGATTTGGTTCAAGAAACTGCCAATGGTTTGTTAGTAAACTCATGATACACAAAATAGATATCACTCCTCTCAGTACGATTCATCAACTGAATAGTAGGTTGCTTAGCTTACATCAGGAAATGATGGCGTCCGGCCAAATGCCTTTTTGACTCTGTCCAGATTCAGCACCACCATCGGCACTTCCACCGCACCGAACTTCCGGGGCTGAATTGCATAACTCGGAGCTCCATTTGTATTTGCCGTTTTCCTGTTCGGCCCCGCCCCGGCTTCAGTCTCAGTTCCAATCTCGGCTCCAGCTTCGGTCTCGGTGCCGGTCTCAGCTTCGACTCCAGCATCGCCGTCATGGTGTTGATAGTGGTCAGTCTCAATGTCGGCGGCCACTGCATGATCTGACAACAATTCCTCCTCTTCAAATACAGCCGATGTGGCTGATCGTAAGTGGTCCATCTCAAGATATAGAAGAGAGAATTAACCTCAAAAACAAAACCTGGTATGCCAGAGTTTTCATATAGTCCAGTTCTATCACCTTGAGAATCAACCCGCAGAAAAAATAAAGGTAAATACTCTGGGTTAGCGCAAGGGTTTGTGATCTGCCAGAAGTCCAGCTGTCATCAGCTGTCGAAAAAATGCTTTACACACGCCACTGTAACTTTCAAAGCCTTTATCAACGAGCTGTGAATTGCCATTTATGCAACCCACATTTTTCTCACTTCACTTGCACCTTTATGCAGCCGCTCACTTCACCCATCGCAGCTGAAATCGTCATGTTTACGTGCTAAACGAACGCAAACAAAACAAGCTTTAAGCTAAGCGCGCTATGAGCTTCACGTGACACGGCTTGCTTTGCTGTCTGTACTTGTACAGAAGCCAAAAGCCTACTATACCGTAGATGTCTTGTCTTGTCATAATGCGTCTATCACACACTCTTGTTACTCAGCATTTGCCAGTCCAGTTGACTTCAATGCCGCCATTCCGAGCACGATAATCAAGTTGAGCTAGTTGATGTTTCTTTTTCCCCGTCGTATCCCTGGCTAAGCTTTTCTTTTCTTCCTTTGCCCCTGTTTCGTTTGCTTCTTTGTTTAGTTTATTGTGAATCTTTTTTTTTCTTTTTTTTTCTTTTTTTTTCTTTTTTTTTCTTTTTTTTTCTTTTTTTTTCTTTTTTTTTTCTTTTTTTTCTTTTTTTCTTTTTTCTTCTTGTTTTTCTTGTTTTTCTTTTCTTTTTTTTCTTTTTTTCTTTTTTCTTCTTGTTTTTCTTGTTTTTCTTTTCTTTTTTTTCTTTCTCAATTTCCACTCCTTGGTTCTGGGCTAGCAAGTGAGCTTCTACTCCGTAAAGGCTGCTAACATATGGAAGCCGTAGCTCTGTCAGCTGACAGATATCTTTTTTCCACTACTCTGTACTCCGTACATGTCTAGCGCATCTGATTGGGGTTGAGTGTCTGGTGTAAACACGATGGCGTTTGTGTGTTGCCATAATTTTATGCAAGCAGACACACGCAGTACAGTACAGGTTATTCAACTTCTTCCCTTTGTCAGTCAGTCAGTTTTGCCAGTCTGCCAGTAAGCCCTGAAGCCACACAAGGGGCCAGGCAACTGAAAGTGGAATCGACTTTAAACGACAGAAGCTAAAAAAAAAAAAAAAACCAAGTTCCATCCCCTCTGCATTCGGGTTCCATGAGAGTAATGAATAAAAAAAAATATAAAAAAAATCCCCTCTGCATTGTACGGAGTATGTGCACTGGACTTATATTACTGATTGACTGTAAGTACTTAAATACTTAAGTACTTAAGTAAGTATGCAAGCACCGTCTTGGTGGGCTTGAGCCAATTGCCCTGGCTCGCCTCCGAGTTTAGTGCCTTGTGCCCCTGTTCCTTTTGCTCCTCAGTTGCCTTTTTCTCGTCTCTTTTTCTCCTTGGCTTTGACCGGCCCTTTAAACTGCAGGCTGGGTAGCTAGCCATGCGACAATTTCCCATTCCCTTTTATTTATTTTTTGCTTGTTCTATTCCTGTAGCTAGTGCTTTATCGTGAACTTGGTAATAAATTGTCGGCGTTTGGCATTTTCTGCTTTTCTATATCGAATTTACTTGGGCCGGCAAGGTACCACTGTTGGTTGTAGGAGTATTTCTATATGAATTCGGCCTTGTCTAACAATACAGCCTTCAGCCTTGACAGCATAACAAAATCCAGTCGTCTTTACGGAGATATAAATATACTATACAGCCGTTTACAGAGTAGCTTCAATCATATTTTCTTGCCACTTGACTTTTGTCCCGCGGGCGTCTTGTCTGTACGGAGTACTTTTCTCCGCCCTGCAGGCTTTCTTAGCTCTTCTCTCAATCTCCATCTCTCTCTAGCTGCCTTATAGAGCTCCTACCCGCTATAATTCCCTAGTCGTCCACCAACTGCCAGCACCCGGCCAGCCTCACTCAGCCTCGCTTGCTACCATCGCTCATTTTTCGTCCTGCGTCTCGCCTCGCCCGATCACATTCAACGCAACTTCAACACAACTTCTTTCACCTTTTTTTTTTCTTTTCCCTTTCTCTCTTCTCCTGTCCGAAAGCCTAAAAATACTGCAAGATTTTTCTTGGGTTTTGTTTTTCGAACTGCAATTCCGTGTTGGTGTTTACAAAAACCCCGCTACTTCTTAACCGGCCATCGCATTTCATTCAGTCAATTAAATTAATCCATCATTCGTTCTTTCGTTTGCTCTAATTCAGCGAGCCGCCCAGAGCTTATCGTCCTGTTCCTGTTCCTGTTCAGTCCAATCCGATCCAATCCAAATCCGAATCCAATACCAAATCCAATCCAATTCAACTCAATTCAATCGAAGCTCCAATCCAGCTCCAAATTCGCTTCAAATCACCTTCAAGTTGCTTTCCTCCGCCAGCATAGAGAGGGAAAAAAAAAATAGGGCAACTCCTTTAATTATTCGAGACCGGCCGACCGACAACCACCACCATAATTTTCAACACACCAAGAGGGAATCAAAGCGGCCATCAGTCCATCTCCCCTCTTCCCTCCCCTTTCGCTCTCTTTTATTTTTTATTTTTTATTTTTTTCTTCTTCCTCTTTTTTATCCGTCCGCCATACCTTGCCGGACGGGCCCTCCCCAGTTTAGCCCATGATGAAGCGCTTCAGCCAGAGAGTAGTGAGTCGGCCCATTCAAACCAGAACTAAACAAAACCATTGCCTTCGTTCAATTCCATGCACCTGCTTGAGTGCACCTCACCTCACCTCACCTCGCTTTACTGCAACTTCGCTTTATTCTGTTGTCTTCCTTGCCCTACTGCACTGTACCGTACTGTACTGTACTGCATCGATTGTTCTGTCCCGCCGGTTTCAGTTCAGACAGCCACCCGTACCGCAAATTGCCGCCCATCCATCTCATCAATGTGCCATCAGCGGCGCCAAACCAGCCAACCGCCGATATTCAGTCATTTCCCGTCCTTATCCCGCCCCGTCTCGTCTTGTCCTCCCCCGTTTTCTGTCCAGCTGGCTGCCCATATTGTCTACTTTTGTTCAGCCGCCGCTTCGGCCAAAACTCCATTAATCACCATCATCAATTACCCACCCATAAACTAAACATTACATGTCCTTGCTAACACGGTCGTTGTCTCTCATCTCCAGCTTTCCCGTGGGAAGGATCCAAACAAGTCGTCCAAGAAAAACAAGGACTCCAAGGATGGCGCCGTAAGCCCCTCGCCGTCGAGCCGCGACGTCAGCCAATCGCCCAATGCCACCCCCTCGTCTTCCACAACCAACCTAGCCGACACGCGTAACAAACAAGCCTCGTCAAGTAACAGCGCTGGTCTGGGCGCCGACCTGGCAGCTGCCAGCCAGCCCAACCAGCCGGGCGCTGGCCAGCCAGCTTATGCTGGAGCTCAAGCTTCCAATGGCGCCAGTACGCCTTCTAGACACATGGCTGCTCCGCCCACTGTAGTTGTCAGCCCCTCTCCGATGGTGCGTTTTCTTGTTTTCTCTTTCTGGCCATCTCTCAATACTCAATACTTACTGTACCATGCAGCACATCCCCCCTCCCGGCGCCGCTGATACCATGCCCGGCGATCTCGCTCCGCCTAAGCCCGGCTCCAAGTCGCTCATGTTCGACCGCCTGCACCAGACGCCCAAAGACGTGGTTCCTGAAGGCCTACGCACGCCCAAGAGACAGCATTCGTCGCGCTTCGAAATATCGGCCCACCGCGAGCTCGAGAATCTGCCCGGCTTCCACGAAGTGCCGCCCAACCGCCGCCAAGACCTGTTTATGCAAAAGATTGACCAGTGCAACGTCATTTTTGACTTTAACGATTCCACCGGCGACATGAAGTCCAAGGAGATCAAGAGATTGGCCCTGCACGAATTACTCGACTACGTTGCCAACAACAGACAAGTCATTACCGAGCCCATGTACCCCAAGGTGGTGGAAATGTTTGCAAAGAACCTGTTCCGTCCTATTCCTCCCCCGGTTAACCCCCAGGGCGAGGCCTTTGACCCCGAGGAAGACGAGCCTGTGCTCGAGGTTGCCTGGCCGCACATCCAGGTGGTTTACGAGTTCTTTTTGCGCTTTATTGAGTCGCAGGACTTTAATACCAACATTGCCAAGGCCTACATTGACCACAGCTTTGTGCTGCAGCTGCTCGACTTGTTCGACTCTGAAGATCCGCGCGAGCGTGATTTCCTCAAGACCACGCTCCACCGCATCTACGGAAAGTTCCTTAACTTGCGTTCTTTCATTCGGAAGTCTATCAACCACGTCTTTTTCCAGTTTACCTACGAGACAGAGCGCTTCAACGGCATTGCTGAGCTTCTGGAGATTCTGGGCTCCATCATCAACGGTTTTGCTCTACCTCTGAAAGAGGAACACAAGATTTTCTTGACTCGCGTTTTGCTACCTCTGCACAAGGTCAAGAGTCTGAGCATGTACCACCCTCAGCTTGCCTACTGTATTGTGCAGTTCCTTGAAAAGGATGCCTCACTGACTGAAGAGGTGTGTATTTATCCCCGTTCTCTTTTTATATATTTACATTCTCACTAACAATAATATAGGTGGTTCTGGGTCTTCTGCGGTACTGGCCCAAGGTCAACAGCACAAAGGAAGTCATGTTCCTCAATGAAGTCGAAGATATTTTCGAAGTCATGGACCCCGCCGAATTCGCCAAGGTGCAGGAGCCCCTGTTCCACCAGCTAGCCAAGTCGGTGGCTAGCCCTCACTTCCAGGTGGCCGAGAGAGCGCTGTACTTTTGGAACAATGAGTACTTTTGCAATCTGGTTAGCGACAACGTGGAGGTTATTCTCCCCATTATGTTTGCGCCGCTGTACGAAAACTCCAAGGGCCACTGGAACCGGTACGTCTCCTTTTGAGTCTATATGCACGTGATTCTCAATGACTAACCAAGCTAACCACCATTAGGACAATCCACGGCATGGTCTATAATGCCATGAAGTTGTTTATGGAAATCAACCCGCAGCTCTTTGACATTTGCTCGCAAGAGTACACCGAGGAACAGAACCGCGCGCCCGAGCGCCAGGCCCTTCGCGACCAGCGCTGGGCCTCGATCACAGAGCAAGCCAACGAGCACCGCGCCCTGATGGGCGCCAATAACAGTAACGCCAATGGCGGCGGCAGTGGCGCCGAAGGTCGCCCCCTGGCGCCCATGTCGAGACTCGACGAGGTGGATATTACAGAGGATAACCAGAAGCGTCTTGATTCGCTCAAGCTGCAAGATTCGAGTGAGAGAAGGGATCGTCGGTCGCCGCATGAGCGGCAGGGCTCGGTTGGGTCTGCGCGTAGCCAGCGGTGATGAACTTTTGTGACCTTTTTTTTCTTCTTTTTTTCTTGTTCTTTTTCTTGGATTTTTTTCTTATTTCCTCCAGATTCGTCTTTCTCTCGTCTTATTGTTTCTAGAGTGGTAGTTATTTTCGCCGCTTGGAGGTTGGTGATAGACTTTTTTTTTTGGTTCTCTTCTTTTTCATTCTTCACTATAGCTTCCCTCCTTTTTTTGTTTTCTTTTTGATATTTTACTTTTTTGGGTGTTTTTTTATCTGCCGTTATTTTCTTCTATTTTTTTTTTTTTTTTTCTTAGTACCTTAGGTTGGCTACAAGTTTTATTTTCTTTGTCATTTCTCTTTCATTCTTCTTAATTACGCGTGTATTGTATTCAACGATGATATTTACGAGAAAAAAGAAAGAAGAAAAAAGAAATAGCATACAAACGAAAAAAAAAACCACATCAAAAGAAACGAGTAAGTTGTATAGATGTGTAATAAACAACAAACATGACCTCTATGGCATCACGCGACGCGTCAACAGGCACGCATGAAGCGAGGAATAGAGTTGAAATGGAATGGACATCCCTTTGTATCCAACACATAAACCACTGGCATTCAGATGACAAGACAAGTTACCACTGGTTATTCCACCCACCACCTCGCGTGTAGTTGTCCCCTCTATCTCTTCCATAGCTTCCACGGTTTCCACGGGTGTTATTCCAGCCCCCTCGTTGATAACCCCGTCCTCGCTGACTCTGGGACTGGCCCTGGTTCTGGCTTTGGCCTGGGAACTGGTTCTGGCTCTGAACAAAAGAACCCTGTGGTTGAGCCTGGGAATTGGACTCCTGGGACGCCATCGGAGGGACAATCGGAGGGGCAATCAGAGACGGAACCCAGCCCTGTCTCTCACTCGGATTCGTGCCTAGCAGCACCGACGGTGGGGGCGGCGGAGGCGGAGGCGGCCACGGTATGCCCTTCGGAAACCCAGGCGGTGGGAACTGCCCCATTTGGAACGGTAATGGCGGTATGCCCATGCCTAACGGCGGTACCAGCAAGCTCTGCGGAAAACCACTTGCGCTCACGCTGCCTGCAGCAGCAGCAGGAGGAGGAGGAAGAGCGGACCCCGTCGACGATGCAAAATACGGCGGGAATGAGGCTGGCCCCTCGCGGCTCCTGTCTTGGCTATCGCGATGGAACGAGGCCGAACGCGATGCAGACGGCGATGGACGACTGGTGCTGCGCGAGTGAGATAGACGGCGGCGTTTGGAGGCAGGGCGGTGTGGGCTTCGCGAACGGCTGCGGTTGTAGCTCCTGCTCCTGCTCCGGCTGCGGCCGCGGCTACGGCTGCGACTACGTGATCTCGAGCGGCTTCGTGTGCTGTTTCTACGACCGCGACTTCTGCTACGGCTTCGATTTTGGCTTTCACTATAAGTGCGACTTTTCGTAGAAGCAGCACCGCTTGAGAGAGACCGGCCCCGCTCGCGGGCTGAGCCTCCGTGCTTTTTCATCTTCTCGCAAAACCCCCGCGACCAACCATAGTAAGTATCGCCGCCAAGAACCTCGTCAGTGACTTGACCCAGGACCACCACCTCGCCCAGCTCGTTCAAATCGCAATGGTCGAGCGCAGCTGGGGCGGTACAGTCCTTGGCGTAAATCTGGTCAACGTCGCGCAGCAGATCTCTGACAGCATCGGCGAGTGCCGCGTCAGGCGCGCCAGCTGGCATGTGAAGCGGCTTGATGTGGTCGGGATTCATGGGCTTTCTAGAGTTGCGGGTGAGTTGATGGAGCCAGGTGGAGGCGGGCAAGTCGTACCACGGCGTTGCGGGATCGCCGTGGATGCTCGGGAGGACAAAGGGTGTTTCTTTTGCCGCGGGCGTAGAAGAATATTGCGTCTTCGCATTGGATGTAGAAGTCTGTGTAGAGGAACCAGATGCTGCGGACTCCACAGCGCTGCGGAGTTTATGCGCAACAGAGGCCGAGACGTACTGGCGCGATTCCCAGATTCCTAGTAGTTCGCGCAGTTTCAGATCGTGCTTGACACTCCGCTCGACTTGCGCCGCACCAGCAAAGAGCGGGCCTAGGCTAGCCTCAAGGGCCGTCACAAAGTCTGTACCGTTTGCATGCATAGCAACGTGATGCAGCACATCGTTGAGGACGTAAAGCACGTATAGACGCTTTCTGCGGGCGCGCGGCTTCGGCTTCGGCTTTGGCTTTTGCATCGGCCCCGGCTCAGACACCGCCGGCGGGTCAACCAGACCATCGATAAAGGCGCTGAGGAAGCGACCCAAAGCAGCAGCACGGTTTGCTGACGGGACAATATGCTTTACAATCCAGTGTTTGCAGGCCTAGTCGCGAAACAAGATACGAAGAAACAGACAATTGTTTAGTTTACAGCACCATGACGGGAAGGAAAAAGGAAAAAGAAAAAGAAAAAAAAAAAAGAAAAGAAAAAGCAGACAGGACGCAGCAAAAGAACAGAGATAATAGAGTAGTAAAACAGCTCCGTTATTTCGGTTGCTTCTTTTTTTTTTTTCTCTTGGGCGGCGAAGACGAAAAAGTGTGTTCAAACCTGGACATTGGGAGGAGAGCAGCGCTCAACGGCTGCAACCAAAAGTATGTGAAAGGCGTCAATCTCGCTCCGATCACAAGCTACGGGATCCTTTCGAAATAGCGCGCTGGTCAGCGAGGCCTTGGCAATCGCCAGCTGTGCTGATGACGATGATGAAGGGGCCATTGGCAGCATAGTCTGGCCGGGACGGATAAACAGTAGGCGAAGTGATGCGAGGCGGTCGCTCGTTGGTGAATGAATGAATGTGGTGATAGCGGGTCAAAAGGTTAGTGGCATGGAAGACAAGGCTGAGGGATCAATCCCTGTTTATGCTGCATCGTTGGATGGCTAATTATCGGCTATTTTCTAGGCGGAGTCAAATGTCCAAGGCTATCATGAAATTTATGACAACCCTTGTGAACCCTAGATATCTCTCGAACATCAGGCACTCGTTTACGCCAAAATCATGATATAATACAGAGTACTCATTTCGATATTTTAATAGTAGTGTACAGTGGATAAGTTCCACGGGCGTTAAGCCCCAGGGTGCCCCCCAGAATCTCGGCTAGCAGATGATATAGATGCTACCACCGAAGGGGGATCACGAAAACCTGTCTCCTTTCGGACTCTTGAACGGTGTTTTGGTTTCGTACTGTCCCTTGTCAGACTTTATGCCGGCCTGCTCCTCAGCCAGCTGCAGCTCCACAATCTGCTGCTTCTTCTTGCGCAGCTCTTCCATCTTGAGCGCGCGATCGGCATTGATCGACTGCTTAGCAAAGTAGTAGGCAGTGCCACCAGCTAAAAGAAGGGGGGAGGTTGGCCGTTAGCATTTTGTAGTATAGGATGACATTTTGTAGCAAAAGAAAGCCTAGGGATCTACTGCCTTGTAATCATCATATCCTTGGTTAAAGTTGACTAGAGACGAGGGAATGGGAATCGAGACGACGCCAATGGGAATAGGTGTAACTTACCAGCGCAAAGGGCGCCCCAGCCGGCCCTGTAGAAGTACAAACTATGTTAGCGGCGGCCTTTACTGCTGTTGCTATTCTTTCAAGCCATGGTTATATTGGTACAACTAAGCTATGCGTATGTTTGACGTAAGCTTCATATAACGATGGATTAGTTTGCATACCAGAAAGATTTGACCTATAGTCATGATTGAGTTAGCAATATCACATTCCCTTCAACTATGCATGCTGGTCAGTGGCCCTATGTGCCACTGCATATACTGACGCCTTGCTGAGCACAGTACACCAATACAGTGCAGTGCTCTATCGCCTACAGAGTAGACGGTCAAGACTTTGGAGCCAACCAAAATCGGGACAGCAAGCACACAGCTTTAGAGCCGGTCCCGAATCTCCGTTGCAGAAACTAGAGGGGCACTCGGCACTCAGACCTTGCCTTGCTTTGCCCCGTGACCCAGACACCAAATTTAGGAGCCATGACTAAAAGTCTGGAGGGAAACTTACGGTGTTCATGGTGGACGAAAGAGATTTTCAGTCGATGAATCTCAAACTCAAATAGCCTCACAAAACAAGAAAGATTTAATGTGGCCGGGCGCGATTAAGACACAAGAGAAAAAAAAAATAAGAGACTGAGATTTTACTACCCAGTAAGAATTTTTCGGAGTTCTCTAATGGGGGATTTAAATGAACCAGTAACAGTAAACAAAACCTTCCTGCGACTATGAGCAAGAAACGAGAGAAAGAGAAGAAAAGAGGCTACCCATTGGAATCTAGATTCTACAGAATGGTCTGATCATACCAGGATCGCTGGGGCAGTAAGTATCCACTCGCCAAAGACTATGCAGGGAGGTACTTGATTATTGGGTTCTGCTGCTATACGGGTAACACGGAAAGTGCTTTCAGCAACGGCGACCGCCAACTTTTTAGTGGGCTTGACTCTTTTTTACAGGGCTCTTCTTGTGCACTAAGGCAGCAATTAAAGTGGTTTTTTCTCTACCTCCGTTGGCCGCATCGGCCGAGTAATAACCGTCCGCTTAAACTTTGTCGCATCAACGTTGCCAAAATAGTAAAACAGGCACAGTTTCTACTCCGTATACATGAACTTTCTGAGCAGGAGGGAATTAAGAGCAAGCTAAGGACTACATGAAGTATTGTTAGGGTTATCAACAGGCATTGGGGTTAGAGTTAACTAAGTGCTTTGAAACAAAAGTCAGCTCCTCTGCCGCTCCTTTTTCCTGTGCAAGGCATGATTTCTAGTGTATCGAATACTAAATGCAACGGCACCTTCTAAAGTCTGGTCAAGAAAGAAGATCTTCACTTGTATAGGTAGCAAGGGCAAAAGAGGGTGCAAAATAGCGAATAGCCCTCTCTTTGTTTTTTTTTTTTTTTTTTTTTTTTTCCGCCCAAGTTACAGTGTAAAAATTCTGCATAGCAACACAAGACTTGCCCTTTGAGAGGCCAATTCATCATTTCCTTGCAGTAATTTATTCATCGTCTTTGTTTTATTGTTGTGTGCCTTATAGGAATAGACTTTACTTGTCTTATTTCTTAGCACTTTGTCTTAGAGAGTCAATTTACTTGACAAGGCTCTAGCAGTTGTCTGTCCAAGTTTGTACAGAGTGCGTTTGAGCTGAACAAAAACTAAACTTGGTAAAGAAAAACAAAGGTAAAAAGAGGCTTGGCGCCAAAAGACCCCTTTTTTATATAGCAGCGTAGTGGGATTCATTGGGGCGACTTTTAGTGGCCTCTAGCCTTGTTTTGCATTGCTATTTTTGATGACAGGGCTGCTGGTCTTTGCTGCAGGCTGTATTACTCAAGTACTTACGGTGTACTTACTTACTTCCTTAACTACTTACTTAAGTACTTGAGTGTTTACTTACTTCGTAAGTAGATAAGTAAATATCGAGGTTCTTTTACTACTGCTATTCTGCCGTGTTCTGCTCTCGCAGTCTGCGCTTGCTTCGTATCAATTTATTTGCGGATATTCGCCTCGATGGTTTCGGTTTCGTTGCCGTGTTTTTCGCTTACCCGATAAAGTTTTCTTTATGGACGGCAACAGAAAAAAGAAAAATTCTAGGTTGGAGTCTGATTTGATTTGAACTCGATCCTGATTTTTGGCTGTGTGGCTTCAACCAGGAACGGCAATCGATTACAGACAGATCAGGGCGTTTGGCCAAAAATAGCTACATACTTACTCAAGTATACTACTACTAGTAGTAGTACTACCAGTATACTACGGAGTACTATAACCTTACTCCGTACACTCACTACACACTCCAAGTCACTACTGTGTACACATTTAAGTCCGTGTTCGCTTTGCTTTGCCTTGCCTTTTCCTTTCGTTGCTGACTCCGCTTCTTTTGGCAGTGTTATCTTTCTATAGACTGCTGCCTTCTATCACAGCCTCCCTCATGTTGTTTCTATTCTAATCAGAATCAACTTAACACGTACGGCACAAGTCACACATTTACCCTTTTTGTCTTGTCTTTATTCCCTCTCTCTTTTAGCTCTGGATTCTAATTCTGATTCTGATTCTGATTCTGGGTTGATTCTGGGTTGATTCTGACACTCCCTCCTTATTTTGCTCCGTTTTATTCTCCAGCTCCTCCTCTTCTTCTTTCTTCCTTCTTTTTTCAGCCACAGTTTGCGCCTCTGGAATGCACATGCCGCCTTTACTTGATTTGTTCATATGAGTTTCTGCTTTTGCTTTTATTGTTTTTGCTCCTAGGCCGTTGCATTTATCCGTTTTTTTTTTTTTTTTTTTTTTCTCTCTTCCTTTTTTCGTTTTCTTTTCCTGCTTCTATTTTATTAATTATTTTTTTTTCCTTGCTTCTTCTATTTTATTATCTTTTTGTTCATCTCGGATGGTGTTGTACTGTTGTGCCTCATTTTCAGGTCTATGACGTCTTTTTCCGTGGGGATTCCTGGTTATTGCCCATCTTTGGTCTTGTTGACTTGATTTCTTTTTACCAGCAACAACGCTTGCAAAATTACTTTCACTCACTCATAATCTGCCACCAAGGAAAAAAAAAAAAAAGAAAAAAAAAAACACCAACCACATATTGCTGCAGGAATACAGGGCGCAATCGCTCGTTCGCTCTCTGCCAGCCCACATTACGCTCATTTTTTTTTCTCTAGTATTTGCAGTATCTTACACCTGCATAGCGTTTGCTCATCGTTCTTTATTATTATTTTTTTTCTTTCTTTTTATTCCTCTTCTCGGCTCGATTTCGTACTGTGTGGTCTACGCTACGTTGAGAATCTAAGCTTCCGGCTGCAGAACACCAAACCTGCACAACGCAATTGTCGCCGTAAAACCAACTATAGCTCACCATGAGTTCGGCCGCTGCTGACGATGGAGGGCTGGACGGAACGCCAATTGTAAGTACCGACCGCTGTTTTTGCAATTACAGTAGCAACTGCAACTGCAGCTGCCGCCGCCGACGCAGCCGCAGCTCCGACGCCGCAGCCACATTACATTACCACAAGTAGTAGTAGTAGTGGTTGCAGTACTATTACTACGAATACAAGTGCTAGATGCGATGAAAGCAAACAAGAAGAGATTCTAACCCAGCCCGTGTTTTCGTCTATAGAAGTCAGTGTCCTCGCTGCGATCCCGGTTCGAGAACATGGGCAAAAACGACCTGGCTCCCGTTCCTCTTTCGGTTCCCGTCGCCAGCTCTGGCTCGGCCCCTGTCCTGCCGCCGACACCGTTACCGTCACATAATGTTCCGTCTCGATCAATATCACCCGCTCGAAACGCCGAGCGGTTGCCGGCTCCCGGCGCACGACCAACAGAAGCAGCTGTTGCAGCGACAGCAACAGCTACAGCGACAACAACAACAACAGCGTCCTTGTCATCGACAACGTCAGCACCAACGTCAACAGCGCCTGTGCCGCCTGCAAGACCACGAGATTCTTTGTCGACTACCGCGCTCAAAACCACGTCGCAACACGGCCTTCCCGCGCGCCCAGCTAGTCCTCGAGCTCCTCTGAAGCCACCTGTAGTCACTGTGCAACCACCGCTGTCGCCATCTCCGGGGCGGGTAGGCGCAGATATGCAGCAGGAGCAGCTTCAGTATCTCAACACGGAAACCATTACGTCGCCCGTGACTCCGCTGCGAACCCATAACAACCACGCCTTTCCCGACCAGCGCAAGCAGTCTCGACCTGTCGGCGGAAAACCACCTTCGCTGCCGCCGCCTCGCCGCTCTAGCGAGTCACGAAGACCGCCGCCCCCACCAGTCAACAGAGCCGATAAACCATCAGTGCGTTCTAAGCCGGTGCTTTCTGATGCCAATGGCTGGCCCTCTGCCTTGAACAAGGTGCCCGAAACGTCGTCGGTTGCGGCGGCCGCGGCCAAGATTGAAACCTCGCCCTTTAGCAGCCCTCCTGGTAGTGCCGTTGCTGCTGCTTCTGCTGCTGCTGCTGCCGCCAAGATTGAAACATCGCCGTTTGCTAGTGCCTCTAGCGACGAAGACGAAGACGCTCCCCCGCCAATACCCGCGCGACCTAGACCGGACCCAAACGTAGTTAACCCCACGCTCAATCGGTCTAAGAGCCTACATGTCGGATCCACGTTTGAGCCGCCGCCGCTACATCCATCTACGGCCAATAGACGGCGAGAGAGAGAGGAGACTGTTACCACTATTGCCAAACCGGACCCGCTTTCTCGCCAACATACAGGCCCGTCAGTGCCAGCGCGTCCTCTGTCGACTATTGAACCGCCGCCGGTGGCTCAACGCCGGCCGCCTCCTGCAAAGTCGGCCAAACCGCCTCCGCCCAAGCCCCCACGGCCACCTGTTACGACTACGTTTGAGTCAACGTCGGCCAATCCCAATCGCCAGTCATATGGTCCGCTTACGCCACAATACCAGAGACCGCCGGTACGAGGCCACCAATCTCACCACTCCGTTATCGAAACCAATACGTCGTACATGGAAGCAAGATTGCCACTGGCTGCTACGCCTGTGCCACCACCTCCCAGACTAGCAGTTGCTGCTGCCACTGCTCCTTCTGCTGCTTCTGCTGCTTCTGCTGCTTCTGCTGCTCCGCCACCGGCCGCCGTTGCGTCTTCCACAGCCACAAAGAACGAACCAAACAGCATCATTACGGCGTACCCAGACATCACCAACGTGAATCGGCAGTCTCCATTCCTAAAGCCTGGAATTCCCGAAATCACCACCAAGTACGATGCCCGGGTGTTTGACGTATGCGGCGACCGTGTTATTTGTGGCGGGTCCATGACGAGAGCATGGAGCATGGTTGACGGCGCCGAGATTCTGATGCAGGCATGCGCTGAGGGCGTCAGAGGCACGGCAATTTCGTTTAAACCGGCGCCAAACCCCAATGACGAGGGCTCCAAGGCGTGGATTGGCACCAACTTTGGCGAGCTTCAAGAGATTGATCTGAACACGGCACAAATCAGCTGCAGCAAACCGGCGGCACACAACAGACAAGAGATTATCAAGATTTACCGTTACCAGAACCAGCTCTGGACTCTGGATGAGACGGGAATCCTGCATGTGTGGGGGCCTGACAAGAGCACGGTGCCCAATCTGAACAACAGCCCGAGTTACACGTACCGCATGCCGCGTGGCCATACGTTTTCCATGGTTGTGGGCAACGAGTTGTGGTATGCCTCGGCCAAGGATTTGTATGTTTTTGCGCCTACTATAGAGGGCAACCCGCAGTGTCAGCTTACGCCACGGCCGCTGTCGTTTGACGGGGCTGGCGAGATTGTGTGCGGCGCAACGCTTCGTAGTGAGCCCGGCAAGGTGTATTTTGGCCACAGCGACGGCAAAGTCAGCATCTACTCGAAGAAGGACTTTTCCTTGCTGTCTGTAGTCAATCTGAATGCCTTCAAGATCAACACGCTTGGCGGGGTGGGCGACAAACTGTGGGCGGGCTTCAACAGCGGCAAAATTTGCGTCTACGATGTTTCAACGTCGCCGTGGATCATGAAGAAGGAGTGGCATGCTCACGACAACCCGGTAATCAAGCTTATTCCGGATGTGTCGAGCATCTACCGCATTGGCCGGTACCAAGTGGTTTCTCTCGGAGCTGACAACAAGCTGCGGGCGTGGGACGGCCTTCTCAAGGAGGACGAGATTGACAACCATATGCGGGCATTGGACACGGAATACTGCTCGTTTGAGGACTTGGATGTGCGGGTTCTTTCGTGGAACGCGGGTGCTTCGACGCCCAGCCAGATTCAGCACTCGTCTGACTCGGCCTTTTTCCAGACGCTGATGCAGGAAAGCGGGTGCCCAGATATTCTCGTGTTTGGGTTCCAGGAGCTGGTGGACCTCGAGGACAAGACGGCCACGGCCAAGCGGCTGTTCAAGTCCTCCAAAAAGAAGGACGACAAGAAGGACATGAGCCACGCATACCGCGACTGGCGCGACTTTTTGCAGCGCACGCTCGACGACTACATGCCATCCAACCAGCCGTACTATGCGCTGCACACAGCCACGCTCGTCGGCCTCTTTACGTGCATTTTCGTCAAGGCATCGCTGCGCGAGCGCATCCACGACCTGTACGCTACCGACGTCAAGCGGGGCATGGGCGGCTACCACGGAAACAAGGGTGCTATTGTGATCCGCTTCATGATTGACGACTCGTCCCTGTGCTTTGTCAACTGCCACCTGGCTGCCGGCCAGTCGCAGGCCAACAGCCGGCACAACGATGTGGCAGCAATTCTCGAGAGTCAGATCCTCCCCGTTGAACGCAACACGGCCATCCGGCCCGACCACTACGTTGGCGGCGGCGACGGCACCATGATTATGGACCACGAGCTGGTGCTCTGGAACGGCGACCTCAACTACCGCATCGACGCCATGTCGCGCGACACGGTAGTCATGGCGGTCAAGAGCAACAACCTGGCCAAGCTGCTAGAGCGCGACCAGCTGCTGGTAGCCAAACGGCGCAACCCGTCGTTCAAGCTGCGCGCGTTCCACGAGTCGGCTATTGAGTTTGCGCCGACGTACAAGTACGACGTGGGTACCGACACGTACGATAGCAGCGAGAAGAAGCGGTCGCCGGCGTGGTGCGACCGGCTGCTGCATCGCGGCCACGGACGCATCCAGCAGCTCGAGTATCGGCGTCACGAGGTGCAGGCGTCGGACCATCGGCCGGTGTCGGGGCGTTTCAAGTTTTATGTCAAGGAGATTGATCACACGCGCAAGGCGGCGACGAATGCAAAATGTCTGCAGCTGATTGACGGGCAGCGGGCGGTCATGGAGCAGGAGGAGAAGTAGGTTTTTTTTCCTTTTTTTTTTTTTTTCTAACTTCTTTCTCTTTTCCTTTTTTTTCTTCCTTTCTGTCGACACATTGCTAACGCTGTATATTTTTTTTATAGATTGACCTATCTCACGCAGGTGTGCGGGTTTGACCCGGCGACCAGTAATTCGCTCATTCAGCAGCGGGCGCTGAAGCGTAACCGCAGCCCGAGTAGAAGTCGGGAGGTGGTTCCGGCGTTGCAGTACTAACCAACCTGACTACGATCCCCCCCTCCCCCCCATTGAAGCGTTGTTTATTTTATTCCTGTCATTTTTTTGTTTCTTTTTTTTTTCTCTTTTTTTTCTCTCTTCTCTCCCTCTCTCTTAATGGCTACTTATGATCCTAACGAAGTTGAAAAAAAAGGGACGGGGTTCCTTTAACAACTATCTGTACCTAATCATTCTTTTCTTTGGGGGTTTCTTTCTCTGGCTTTACACGCTATTCTTTGTTCAGGCGCGTTGGACTTTTTTTTCTTTTTCTTTTTTTTTCTTTGTTTTTGTTCTTGCTTGCGTCATGTCATTTATGTTCATGATCACTATAGACTCTACTAGCACTTATTGCTGTGTTTTTATGTTCCTTTATTTTGTCTTCTTTGTTTGTTCATCATAATCATTATCATTCCTTCACTGACAACATATCTTTACATATCCCTATTTTCTATTTTCTATTTGTCTCTGCGTCGATTGTTTGATTACGCGACCAAGATACAAATACCAATAACTTGATGCAAACCACAAGCTTGCATCATCATTTTCTTTTTTGAACGAGATTGGGGGGGGCTGTACAAAAAACCAAGTGAATTACTGGACAATAGCGATATTGTCTTTTTAGTGTTTTCTTTTTTTTCTTAGTCACCGCCGGGGACCAGAGTTACTGCGATTTAGTAGCCAAGTTGCCAAGTACATGGCCAAGGACTGGGCATTCTTGCACAAATTCCAGCTGAAGTCGTGATCTCGTGAAGGGTTTTTTTTTTTTTTTTTTTTTTTTTTTTTTTT